>BOPN01000675.1:290000-295000 GCA_017312705.2 Penaeus japonicus | reverse complement strand
CGTCTCCTCTTCTCCCCTCTCCTCTCCTCTCCTCCCCTCCCCTTCCTCTCCTCTCCTCTCCTCCCCTCCCCTCCCCTTCCTCTCCTCTCGTCTCCTCTTCTCCCCTCCCCTCTCGTCTCCTCTTCCCTCCTCTCCCCTCCCCTCATCCTCACCCCTCCCTGTCGCCTCCCTATCCCTACCACAGGAGGTAAACTGGCAGACTCATCACCAAAGCTTTCCAACTTTCCTTCCGTAGGCGGTGATGACGGTGGTGGTGACTCTAGTGATGATGACGACGATTAGAGCTGCAGCAATAGTGGAGGTTGTGACTACCATGGTGATGACTAGGGTGATGTGTTAATTACGGTGGTATATGACTGTAATGATGGTCAGGGCAAGACATTATTGCAAAGATGATTATGGTGATATAGTGATCTGATAATGATTATGGTGATGGCGATGACGACGGCAATGACTGAGACAGAAGAAAAATTGTGATGACGATGACAATGAAGATCCCGAGATTGAAACATCCAACAGAAATCTGAATGATAACTTCTAATGATAACTTCTAACTTCCATTCGAATACCAAATACTATGACAGGGGTAATTTCCAAGAAATAGAAAGAATGACGCGAGAGATAGAGAAATCTGCGACTCTAGAAGCAGAACCAAAGGAGAAGAAGAAGTTGATGATGATTGCGACCCAAAGTGCACTTTTATCGCGTTAGTTCAACACAGCGTAAATTCCTTAGCAGTGAGTGTTCCCTCTCCTCTCTCCTCTCTCCTCTCTTCTCATCTCATCTCCTCCGACTTCTCCTTCTCCTTTTTTTATATTTTCCTTTTCTTCTTCTTCTTCTTCTTCTTATTATTATTATTATTATCATAATTATTTTCATGATTATTATTATTATTGTGATGATGATGATCATTATTATCGTTATTACTGGTAACATTATCCTCTTAATCATCATTACCATTATTGGTATTTTTTCTCTCTTTATTTTCCAATTCCTTCTAATATTCTTCTAACTATTAGCGACATGCAATTTCCACTTTTATTATCATAATCAGTAACATCCCCGTAATCCTTGCCACCGTCCTGATCGTCAACAGCGTCACCATGGTAACCGTTGCATTATTGATGTAATTGCTCCCACCATATCTAGTAGCTTCATCGTCATTATCACGATCCTCCTCCTCTATCGTGACTTACCCACCGCCTTTAATCCAAACCCATTTCCATCCTCTATCCTTTATGCCCATGCAGCTTCAAGGACGGGCGGGCACGTGCGGCGCACCCACGATGGCATGGGTGCCACGTGCGTCCTCAAATACCCCCGTCCTGTTGCAACTTTGCTCCTCTGTTGCTTTCGCTGAGTTGCGCTCCGGCCGAGTGTGTGTTGCTCATTCATTAATCAATATCTGCTGTGTTTGAACTGTTGTTGTTTGGTGTAAAAGATTTCACTTTGAACAGTGCATGGCCGAATGCTGCGTCCTGCATTGTCTCGCCCCTTGTTCTGTCCAGTGTTGCTATGCTGCTCCATCGTGCAAGCGTAGACGTACTTTGAGGTTCTAGTCTCGTGCTTTGTAGATTGTAGTAAGAGCTTTGTCAAGACGTGTGAAAGTTTTATATTTGAAAAAAAGACAACCTTCGTTGCACTTCTTGATTGATAAAATTAAACATGCAATACCTGTGGTTCCCCTCGACGTATTTACTGCTGATTCTTCCTCTGGACTCTAATTAAGCGTCATGTGATTTCCGCCCGTCATGACACTGTATCAATCCGTTTGTCTTTACCGAAAGGACGACATGGACCGATCGCACGCACCACGGTACATTGTTACCAAGTTACAGGAACACGACACGCCATCATGTTACCCCGTCACACCCACGACACTATGAACACATGCAGAGGAGGTGGACGACCGTATCCACACGACCACATACGCCAAGCAGACAGGGGACGGGGCGGGGGGGGGGGGGGGGGGACGAGGACAGGACACATCTAATTAAGTAGGATTTGAAAAACAATACGTGCACAACAATGGTACGACCGAAGATTATAGGGATGCGGGGGTGAGAAACGGAAGGGGAGACACAAAGAAAGCGAAGGAAAGAAAAGAAAATGGGCTACTGGTGCCTGTCTGTGTTTGTGTATCTATATCTGTATCTGTGTCTGTGTCTGTGTCTCTCTCTTTCTCAACCACGTTCTCTTTATTCTTTATCTCCATCCACATGTCTCTCACCCTCTACTTCCCCTCTTCTTCTCCCTCTCCCTCTCTTGCCCACTTCTCCACCCTTTCGTCCCTCTCTTCTCAAAGTCTTTCTTCTTCTCCTCTCTCTCTCTCCCTTACTCCTCTCTGTTCCTGAAGACGCAAACAACGACCCAGTTCCCATGCCGTACCGAGTCGTCCTCGCCCTGTTCCTCCCTCCTCTACCTTTACGCGAGGATCGACGACAAAACACGACTCGGCGAGAGGGAAAACGCTCCATGCTCCGTCTGTTTCCCCGTCGTTCCTCCCCCCCCTCCCCCCAGTTCCCCCCATCCTCCTCTTTTCTTTCTTTTCTCTCCCCTCTTCTTCTGCTTTTTATCGATACTTTTCCTTTGTCGGCACTTTTTATCATCCTCATTTTCAATTCTCATTCTCATTATTCGCAACTTTATCATCCTAATTCTTTCCTTACAATTTTTTCTTTTTCTTTTCTTTTTTTTCTCCTTCGTTCTCTCTCTTTCGCCGGTTCTCGTTCGCAGACGAGACGCGAGACACCGAAGACCCCTAAAACAAAGAAAGCCGAGACGAAGGCATAAAAATAGGAGAAAATGATCCATCTTGAGTACAAGGAAATGAGTCAGCTTTGCCACTCCCTCCCCCACACTCCCCTTCACCCCAGGCACACCCCCAGGGCCCTCCCTCCCTCTTCCACCCACCCCCCCTCCTCTCCTATTCCTCTCTCCCTGCCAGCCATCCTTGGCCAGGGCACTCCCCCATCGCCACTCATACTATAACACTATATCCCCCCTTCTGTCGTTTCTGGGAAATTCTCTTTCCCACTTTACTGTCTAGCGTTTGCTGTTATTTCTATTTCATTCACCCACGTCTGTTCCTCTCGATTTCTGTACTTTCTACATATCTCCCCCACCATCTTTTTTCCCCCACCTACCCTTCGCTCTTCTGACATCTTTCCTCTTGGTTCCCCTATCTTAACCGCACGCACACAGACTCACTCACACACGCACGCGAATGTGAACGTGTGAGATGGCGCACAGTCTCCAATTTATCCTCTGCTCTATCGCGAGATCCTTACCTCTCCTTCTCTGCAATGATCATGCAACCGCGCAGCATCCCTGAGTGCAACATCCTCCTCTAGACACGAACATCTCCCTCCCTCCCCCGTCCTTCTCTCCCTCTCTTTCTCCACCCATCCTCCCGCCCTACCCCCCCCTCCTCCTCCCCTTGCATAACCTACAATCGAGACTTCAATTTGTCTGCAATTTCGTTGCAGGTCTGCATCTCTGATCAGCAGAATCATCAGAGGAAAAAAAAATAATAACAGAGACAGACATGCATGTAACCATGGTAACGCCTCAAGTGACTCTAAGCAAATTTTTAATTCGTTTTCCTTGCGTACATCACTGCCCTGGTGACAATTCTAATATGTGTATTAGGATTTTCGCCCCCCCCCTCGCACCATATTTTCACAACAATTTCTTACTATATCAAAGGATGACGGATAAAGACTTTCAAGGAAAAATTTACGAATTCTAAAGTTAAAATCTCCTCTTCTACTGTTACGTAGTTGTCTTCCCCTAAATAACCCCCTTCCCCAAAACCTCCCTTAAAAGAAGCATAAACTTGAGCTCTGCTAAGCTTTCTTCCCTCCATTCAGCCTTCCCTTACTCCTTTACCCTATCCCTTGCATTCTCTTCCCTTCCTCCTAAACTAATCCTTACTCCTTTCTTCTCTCCCTCCCTCCCTTCTTCTCGTCCTTTGACCCTCTTTCCATAACTAATTTCTTCTTCTATCCCTCCCACCCTCTTCCTCGCACGCTCCTTTCCTTCCTTCCATCCTTCCTCTTCTGCATCCCTCCCCCTCTCTCCCTCTCTCCCCCCTCTCCTTCTCTCCTTTATCCACTTCCCTCATCCCTCCCCTCCCCTTCCCTTCCCCTTCTCCTCCTCATTTTCTTCCTTCCTTCCCTTCCCCCTCCCCTCCCTTCCCGCCTACCCAAGCCGTCGTCATCCCGCGGGCGGCGCCAGGCTGGCTCCTCCGTGGGCGTCGGAGGGAGAGAAGCGAACAGACGCATAAAAATCTTCGGCGAGAAATCTCTCTCTCTTCTCGAGCTTTTCGTATCAACATTTTCCGAGTTTCAATTTTTTCCCTCCTGCTTCCTCTTCTTCTTCTGTTTCTTCTTCTCCCCCTCCTCTTTCTTCTTCATTTTCGTACGTGAATTCCAGTTTATCACGGCAATCACTTGAAATTTCGTCACGGTAATTCTCTGTGGACAGCATCGTTCTCAGTATCATCATCGTGTTTTTTTTTCTCTCTATTTCGTTCTTGTTTTCTTACTTTTCAATTCGAAGCAGTGTGAAGGAACATGTGTGACCGTAAGAGCAAAAACAAGAGAGAGAGATAAATCACTTTCTCTCTCTCTCTCTCTCTCTCTCTCTCTCTCTCTCTCTCTCTCTCTCTCTCTCTCTCTCTCTCTCTCTCTCTCTCTCTCTCGCTACATACATACATACATATGAGTATGTGCGTGTGTATCTATCTATATGCATATATGTACATATATTTATAGATGAAGAAAGAGAGAGGAAGATGAAGAGAATGAGAAAGAAGAAGAGGAAGAGTAGGAGGAGAAGGAGGACACGGTGGAAGAGGAGGATGAGGAGGAAAATGAATAGGAGAAAGCGGATGGAAGTAATACAGAAAAAGAGGAGGAGGAGAAGGGGGATATTGACAGGGCAAGAATATGAAAGAAACAAATCGAGAAAATTATTTGGAAAAATACAAAATAAGA
>BOPN01000675.1:260000-272500 GCA_017312705.2 Penaeus japonicus | reverse complement strand
TGTGTTTTACTTTCTGCTGTTGGTACCCTTTTTGGGACTCTTGTATTTTGGAATTTTATTTGTCACTTTTGTTACCGTTGTTTTAATCATTTGTTTTTTTCTTTTTATCAGTTTGTTCTTTCTGCTACTGTTACCCTTATTTAGGGGGGGTGGGGCCTGGTAATGATGCTGAAGTTGCTTTCCTTTGTTTCTATACCTGTTGTTTTGCAATTGCTATTCTTCCTGGGTCTCGGTCGATCCATACATTATTGCTGACGTTGGTCACAATCAGTGATATTGCGGTTATTGTTATTGCACATACGTATCACCTAATGCATGTGCTGACCTCGTTGGTTGGTAATAACACTGCTGTGTAAATAAAGTATGTTGTTCTGTGATGCTGTGTTTTCTTTTTTCAACAGTGCTGATGCCGCGCTTATCACTGATTCGCGAATGTATTTGTTATATTCTTTCTCCTCCTCTCTTCTCTACTTCTCTGTTCCTCTCTCTGTGTCTCTGCCTCTGTCTCTCCCACAAAAAAAGAAAAGAAGTTTCCCAATCACGAATGACCGCAGACTATCATAACACTTACGGCCGTAAGGCAACAGGTGACACAAAACGGGGATGTGCGTATATAATCCTTTTTTTTTTTTTTTTTTTTTTTTTTTTTTTTTTTACTGGACTTGTCCTTTCTCAAGTGGATCGCCTTATCAACGGCGGACAGAACGTGCTGACCTCCCCAAGACATTGAGTGATGAATAAGAATTGAAATCAAATCTCCCACGCCCTTCCTCGAACACGGGCAAGATAAAC
Source organism: Penaeus japonicus (assembly GCA_017312705.2). Lineage (NCBI taxonomy): Eukaryota > Metazoa > Arthropoda > Malacostraca > Decapoda > Penaeidae > Penaeus > Penaeus japonicus. The sequence continues at coordinate 271,708 of BOPN01000675.1, read as the reverse complement.
AAAAAATGAGTATACGAGCGTTTACATACACATACTGTATACTCATATGTATATGTGGGTATTCGTTCGCATCTACACGTACGCTAGCTCTCACTTACGCACACGCAAGCATGCATGAATCCAAGAAAGCACGCACTCTTTTCAAACCACTTACAAACACACTCACACATACATACACTCACTCACTCACTCACCCACACACACACACATCCACGCGAGAGAAACAGGGCATCGGCAAGAGACCCGGGTATCTCCTCCAAGACGGTCGTGTACCGTCTAGGCGGGCACTGCATGGCGGGCGGGCGGGCGTGCGCATGACAGCTGCACCCACGGAACGCAACCAACCCGGCCAGCTCTCTCTTCGGCCCTCCCTCCCTCCCTCCCTCCGTACTCCCTTCCCTTCCCTTCCTTCCCTCCCTCCATCCTCCCTTCCCTCCCTCCGTCCTCCCTCCCTCCCTCCCTCCCTCTCTCCGCAGCTTCTCCTCGTCCGCACAACCACCGGAACGACCCTCCCTCGCCCGCCCACGACCATTAGCGAACGGGGAGAACAGAAGGAATAGGAGAGAAAAGGATGATAGAGGATAGACGAGGGCGGGGTTGGAGGAAGGCAGGGTGGGTTAGGCCGGGCACACAAAGAACGCCCTGCGGCTAAAGTTCCTGCACCCTCAAGGTCGGCCACATGCAGTGTTGCCACGTTGCACACTGGGGGCTCTGTGCATTGTTGCCACACCTTTCGCATGCTGTGACGGCGGCGGCAGCGGCGGCGACGGCGACGGCAACAGCGGCAATGGTAGATGTTTCTATTTTTATATTCTTCATTAAGCATGTTGCCTATACTCAAAAAGTCAATGGAAAATACCTCCTCTCTCTCTCTCTCTCTCTCTCTCTCTCTCTCTCTCTCTCTCTCTCTCTCTCTCTCTCTCTCTCTCCCTCCCTCCCTCCCCCCTTGAGCGCTAATTCAGGGCATCCCCTCGCCACGTGCTGCATTAAGCCACCCACACCTTGAGCCATCGTTGGGACGGAAGACGACAACAGGGGGAGGGGGAGTGAGAGGGAGAGGGAGGGAGTGGGAGAGGGGGAGGGGATAAGGAGAGCGACAACAACGGAAACTAAAGCACCAACGGTGACGGAAATAACCTCTGTTGTAATATCATAAATCTTTATAATCATAATTATAATGACAATAACAACTAGATTATAATTATGTCAATAGTAACAACAATAATAAGAATAAAATAATAAGAATAAAAATAATACAAATACAAATACAAATAATAATAATAATAATGATAGCAATAATAATAACAATGGCGGTAAAAACAATAATAATGATGATGACTATGATGAAAATAATAATGACAATAATAATAATAATAATAATCATTACCATAATAATAGTAATAAGTATATTAGTAGCTATAATAACCATCATTATCTTTATTATTATCATTATCACTATCATCATAACAGCAGTAGCAACAACAATAGTAATACCAAAATCATAGTAAAAAAAATAATAACAACAACAATGATACTAATAACAATTATCACAATCGTTATCATTATCATACCACATAATAAAAAATAATAATAATAAACTAATAGTAATCACCATACTAATAGTGTCGATAATAATAACAATAACAATACAAATAATAAAAACATATCCGAAGCAATGAAATCATAAGAACGACAACAATGGCGGGGTTTACGATGTGCATAACACTTCCCTCTCTCACGCCCTGCATGACCTAACCGGCAACAGTTCGACATCCTGCATGTCTTGCTACCTGGTGCCATGGTACAATGCATGACACCTAGCTCAGAGTTCATGGCAAAAGGACATCTTGCTTCAAACTCCGCTCATGGCTGTCATGAACCCCGGTTATGGATATTTAAATGCACTTTCCAGTTTGTCTGCATAGGACTATTTATGTCTGTCTGTCTGTCTGTCTGTCTGTCTGTCTGTCTGTCTGTCTGTCTGTCTGTCTGTCTGTCTGTCTGTTTGTCTGTCTGTCTGACTGCCCGTCCGCCTTTCGATTACCTGGTAAAGCTATCTCTCTCTATTTCCATCCCTCTCTCCACTCTCTGCACCTCCCATCTCTCCTCTCCTCTCTTCTATTTCTCCTCTCCTCTCCTCTCTTCTATCTCGCATCCCTTCTCTTCTATCTCTCCTCCCCTCTCTTCTCCTATTTCTCCTCTCCTTTCTTCTATCTCCCCTCTCCTCTCTTCTCCTATCTCCCATCCCTTCTCTTCTATCTCTCCTCCCCTCTCTTCTCCTATCTCTCCTCCCCTCTCTTCTCCAATCTCCCATCCCTTCCCTTCTATCTCTCCTCCCCTCTCATCTCCTATCTCTCCTCCCCTCTCTTCTCCAATCTTCTCCTATCTCCCACCCCTTCTCTTCTATCTCCCATCCCTTCTCTTCTCCTATCTCCCATCCCTTCTCTTCTATCTCTCCTCCCCTCTCTTCTCCTATCTCCCCTCCACTCTATCCTCCCCTCTCCTTCATTCCCGTTCCCCGGACGGACAGAGCGGACTGCTAGCGGGACAAGCTAGCGAGACGCAGACACAACATGCTAAAGTCCGTAATGGATTTCTGATTTAATGTACCTTGGCAACTCCAGTCATAAAATGTATATATCGCCTCTAAATAATAAATATTAACGTTCCTCTGCTCATAAAACCCAGCACGTACATTAGCCACGTCGAACGAACGAACTGTAAAAAAATACACTTGAACCCAATGCATTGCTGATTCTTTCCTTTTTTTCACTGTACATATAAAAGGAGTGTGGGTGCACGTATGTATCAATGAGCTATGCATATGTTCTGTTAGCTATACACACACAAACAATTATAGATATATATATATATATATATATATATATATATATATGTATATATATACACATATATGCATATATATACATATAAATATACATATATATACATACATATACATATATATACATACATATACATATAATATATACATACATACATATACATATACATACATACAAATACATATATATACATACATATGCATATATATTATATATATATATATATACATATATATGTATACATACATATATATACATACATATATTATACATATATATATATATATATATATATATATATATATATATATATATATATATATATATACATTCTCTCTCTCTCTCTCTCTCTCTCTCTCTCTCTCTCTCTCTCTCTCTCTCTCTCTCTCTCTCTCTCTCTCTCTCTCTCTCTCTCTCTCCATATAGTCAAAGTCAAAAAAAGTCTACATATACATAAGATATCATATGAATCCCGCACGAGATCGTTCCCTCAAATACTCAAGCGGCGATCAGCATTCGGGCACAAAGGGCGACAGGAGCAGCCAATAAACGCAGCCTAATAGCGAGGTATAACAAGTCGTCCATCACCCTACTGTATGCGCTGCGTTCACGTCGGAAAAGGTAGGGGGGGGGGGGTAAGGGAAGAGGAAGGGGTAGGGGAAGAGGAAGGGGTAGGGGAAGAGGAAGGGGGTAGGGGAAGTGGAAGGGGTAGGAGAAGAGGGGAAGAGGAAGGGGGTAGGAGAAGAGGGGAAGAGGAAGGGGGTAGGAGAAGAGGGGAAGAGGAAGGGGGTAGGAGAAGAGGGGAAGAGGAAGGGGGTAGGAGAAGAGGATGGGGATAGGGGATAGGGATAGTGGTCAGAGAAGGAGGTGGGAGAAGGGGGAGAGTGGGATACCGCCCTTGGATATGAAAATGTTTTCTGCAATCACAAAAAGGCACCACACTTGTTCAAAAACTAACTCCTTCAAACTACCTTTTTGTAGCTTTTAATGGTCACTTCCGGTTGACGGCTATCGCTTCTCCTACGCCCTATCTGCGTAATCTCTATTATTAGATATCAGCCTGACTTTTATCTGTTTTCGTTGTTATCTAAGGCTTATCGGAAGCATTATGGTTCTCGGGGTTTACCAGGGGGGGGAGAGGAGTAGGAGAAGGAGGAGGAGGAATAATAATAATATCAATGATGACGATGCCAATATTAGTACAATAACGATCATCGTCCTCAATATCATCAAAATAACAATAATAACAATAAAAATAATAATAACAAAAAATATAATAATAGACAGAAGCATCCGTGGAGACCTCCCTCCTTCCCTCCCTCCCTCCCTTTCTCCTGCCGACGACGACGACGACTTCGCGCTTCCAATCCGCCCCGCGTCCGCCCGGCGTCCGTCCGTCCGTCCGCCGCTGAGTCGAGTTAGCATGATCGACTCCCCCTCCCCCTCTTCGCGCCAAATTGCCGCTCTCGACTCCCAATCCATGTAAATAGAGGTAATGGCCATCGCTAACTCAATAATCACATCTCCCTCGCGTAATTGGCATGCCCTAGACGCTTTGCAATCACCTGCTCAAATTAGACTGTAATCGCGTTGAAGAGGAGGAGGAGGAGAGGAGAGGGGTGGAGGTGGGGATGGGGATGGGGAGAAGGGGGACCTTAACAATTTCCGCTTGTGTGAGGCCCGCACACGTGATGGGGGGTTGAGAGTGGAGAGGGGGAGGAGGCGTCCCGTGGGATGAGATAGGGGGCGGTGGGGGAGTGGACGTAGGGATAAGGGGGGATCTATGGTGCTGATAGGATGGACGTAAGGACTAGGGAGGCCCTAAGAAGGGGGATAGGGTGGTCGAGGGGGGGGAACGGGGGTAAGGGGGCGGGGGTAGAAGTAGGGTTGCGTGGACAAATGGGCGCGGGGGAGGGAGAAATGATATCAAAAGTGTACACACACACACACACACACACGAGGTCGATTAATTAGCAAAATCACCTGTATGGCGAGGGGTTAGGGAAGAAGCCACAGGTGGAATCGTACTCCACGCGACTCAGCACTCAGAGGGGGGCGATTGGGTCACAGATAAAAGCATTTGAGGGGAGGTGGGGGTGGAGAGCTTGAAGGAGGAGTGTGGGGAGAGGGGGGGGGGCTCCATATGAAGGTGTGATGGAGGAGGTCGAAGTGGTGACGAGTGATGTTGTTTTAGGCCCCGAGTGGTGACGAGTGATGCTGTTTTTGTGGTCTTGATACTTGTGCTGCCACGGCTCTCGGGGACTCTGTGACTCATGAAGGTGGAGACTAAGAGGAATAAGAGGAGGAGGAGCAGAAGGAGGTGGAGGAGGGGGAACAGAAGGAAGACGAAGAAAAGGAGAAGGGTGAGGAAAAGGAGGTAGGGTTGGAGGAGGAGGAGGAGGAGAAGGAGGGGGAGGAAGAAGAAGAAAAGGAGAAGGGGGAGGAGAAGGAAGAGGAAGAAGAGGAGGAGGTGTGGGTGAAGGATGAAGAGGAATAATAATAGGGAGGAGGAGGAGATGGTGGGGGTAGAGATGGGGTGGAGGTGTAGGTGGAGGAGGAGTAGGTGAGGAGGAGGAAAATAAGGAGGAAGATGAGGAGAGCAAAAGAGGGAAGACGAGGAAGAGGAGAGGAATAAGGAAAATAGAAATGAAGGATTAGAAAAAGGAATGCTGAGGAAAATCAGATGAAGAGAAGGAGGGCCTGGAGGAGGAAAAGACATAGACATAGACATAGACAAAGACAAAGACATAGACACAGAGACACAAAAAAATAGAGAAAAAAACAAGACAAACAGAAATAAGGACACAAACGGAAGTAAAGACGCGGAAAAAGAATGAGCGACGGAGCGAGAATAACAAAGTGGGCAACCGCATGAAGGTGAAATGCAGATGGAGTGAAGGACGAAGTGCCTGTGCCAAGGAAGAGGAGCCGAGACGGAGCAGAAGAAAAAGAAGAAGAAGAAGAGGAGGAGGAGGAGGAAAAGGACCACATAAAGAATCGACAAATAAATTGACCAAAAACAAGAGATATAAATACAGGATAAGACGAAGACGTAATAGAGAAGAGAGACTACAAGTAGAATCGAGAGTTGACTTGCCAAAATGAAAAAAAAGGAATACGGAGAAGGGGAGAAATAAATAACAAAATGAATAATAGAGAAACCATTGATAATAACAATAATAACAATAATAGAGGAAGGAAAAAAACAGATAAGTACTCTAACAAAAATAATAAAGAAATACTTAAACAAAAAAACAAAAAAATAAACATGCGAGAATATATATTTCCTTCAAAATTGGAAAAGGAGGAAAAAGACGAGTTTGAAGTAGAGCGAGGCAAGAGAAGCGAAGAGGATGGAAAGGCACGAGGCAAAGAACCAACAGAGAACCGAGGAATGAAGAGATGAAGTACAGGTCAAGTGGGGTCGAGAAGGTGGGGCAGTGTGCTCTTGTGGGGGGTAGGGGGGAAAAGGGGGATAGTGTGCAGGAGGAAGGAAGGGAGGATGGGGGCGTAGGAGGAAAGGGGGGGGGGAGATGTGTGGAAGGAAAGGAAGGGGGGGGTGGAAAAGGAAAGGGTGGAGGGGTGTATGAGGAAGGGAGGGAAGGGGTGTTTAAGGAAAAGGGATAGGGGTATAAAGGGATGGGAGTGTGTGGGGGGATGGAAAAGAAGAGGAATGGAATAAAGACCAGAGGAGGAAAAGAAGGAAATTGAGAAGAGGAGAAGTGAAGAGAAAGGTAAAGAAAATGACAAGAAAAGAAAGAGGAAGATGGGAGGGGAATGCAAGGCGAGAAGGAAATAAGGGATAAGAGGAAATAGGAAAGGAAAGCAAAGAGAGAATAGGAGTCAGAAAAAAAATAGCAAGGGAGAAAAAAGAAAAGGGGAGAGAGAACTGGAACTGTGAGAAGGCAAGCGAGGGGAGCAGTGGGAAAGAGGGGAGGGCTGGGGAGGGGAGCAGAGCGTGTGGGCGTCGAGAGGGAGGGAGCGAGGGAGGGGAGATGACCTTCTGTCCAAGGCCCTCAAGTCCTTCCTTCCTCCTCCTCTTCTTCCTTTTCCTCAACCTCCCCCACCTCGTCCACTACCTCGTCCCCCACCACCATCACCACCACCACCTCTACCACCACTATCTCCACACCCACTACCTCCACCTCCATCACCTACTTCTTCACCTCTTCCTCTTTTCTTTCCTTTTTCTAGTCTTTCTCTCACTATTCTCTCCTTCTCCACACACCCTCCTCCTCCACACACTCTCCCACACACCCCTCCTCTTTCTCCTCCTCCTCCTGCACCATTGCCCCTTGCCACTCCTTCTTCTTCCTCCTCACGGCCTCACCTCTCTTCTTCCATCCCTCAATTCCTCGTCCTCTGCAATCCATACCGGCGTCCTGAGAGCCAAGCTTACCCATTTCCCAAAAGATCATGTATGTTTGCCTCATAAACTTATTACCCGGCGTTAACTAGCCGTGCGGCCACCGAATGGCCTATTGATTTCCCATCAACGACCCAATCAAATGTATACCTTCATTCGTCTGCAAATACAATTCCACCAACAGCTGCGCTATATACAGTCAATAACAAATTCAATCTTTTAAATATTATTTCTTAATAAACACATCTCCCGCCCCCACACACACGTGACGGAAATACAGATAGAGACATAGTAACATAGGGTTATCAGACAGACAGACTTTCGGTTTGACAGACAGAGACAACAAAGGTAGACAGGCAGACTTAGACAACGAAAGGAAGACAGGCAGACAGAGACAACGAAAGGAAGACAGGCAGACAGAAACACAAAGGAAGACAGGCAGGCAGACAACGAAAGAAAGACAAACAGACAGAGACAAATAAAGACAGAACGATAGACATGGTTCATTATATTGTCTTACTGATATGAACAGCATACCCATCAAGCTCTCAAACTCTTACATGCCTATAAACATGTTAATGAGAGCCATTTCCACGGTGCCCAATCAAGCACACCTCGACAGCGGTATTGAACCGCGTGACACTCAGGGGCATTAAACCCAATCGGCCGTCTCGCCCCAGGGTACGAAAGACCTCCTCGGGATCACAATACACTGCTCACAATAGGCAGGTCACACACAAAATGGGAACGGTACCCTACAATCCTCCTACCGTGCAATGTTGCAAACCTGGTGGTAACTCGCCCGCTATTTTTGAAATGTATTTTGATGTTTATGGAAGTCCCATGTCGTGGTGTTTTCAATTGCTTTCCGTGTTGGACCGAAATCGACTTTTATTTCAGCCACACAGCGGTCCCTCACACAAAACCAATGTTCCTCTTGCTCCCCGACCTAACGCAGACGGCTTCCTTCTCACCCTTTTCTCATGCAATCTAAAGAGAGATTTAGTTTATTGGCAATAATAATACCCTCAACAAGACTCAAGACCTGGCGACAACAAACGAAAAAAATAAATAAATAAAATAAAATCACAACACATCTGTCTTTTCTCCAATAAAACAAAACCTGATTTCTATCTGAGTTGTTGTTGTTGTGGTTGTAGATGTCCTCTCCTTCTCCCTATTTTACAAGTCGCCTTTCCCTTTTCCTATATCTTTTCCCTCTCTCCATACTTTACTTCTTATTCCCTTACTCCCCACGCCACTCTCCAGTTGTGAGCTACAAAAGTCAAGTCGCCGCTGTTTGTTTGCACACCGTAGTGGGCCCGATTGGAGCTGATTACACGCCGAGTTTTGTCTCTACACAATCCATATTAAACCCTTGAGGAATGAACCCTCGACCTTCGCCGTGGAGGAGGCCTGTTTGTTTGTTGGCGTGTTTGTTTGCCTGCGGGATTTGTTTGTTGTTTGCTAGCGAGAGAGAGAGAGAGAGAGAGAGAGAGAGAGAGAGAGAGAGAGAGAGAGAGAGAGAGAGAGAGAGAGAGAGAGAGAGAGAGAGAGAGGAGAGAGAGAGAGAGAGAGAGAGAGAGAGAGGGAGAGGGAGAGAGAGAGAGAGAGAGAGAGAGAGAGAGAGAGAAAGAAAGAGAAAGAGAGAGAGAGAGAGAGGAGAGAGAGAGAGAGAGAGAGAGAGAGAGAGAGAGAGAGAGAGAGAGAGAGAGAGAGAGAGAGAGAGAGAGAGAGAGAGAGAGAGAGAGAGAAAGAGAGAGAAAGAGAAAGAGAGAGAGAGAGAGAAACCGTGCGCGCGCGCGTGCTTGCGTGCATGAATACCCTATCTGTTGTCCGTTTCATTGTTATCGTTCATCACACAAGCAGCCTTAGCGCATGAGTAATCGCGGGAAGCCCCACCAGGACGTGGAATCCTGAAATCAGGCTCTATCAGCGAGGGTGAGCTAGGACGACCTAGGGTGAGCAAGAGCGGGCAAGGGGGCGTTAGGGTGACCTAGCTCGCTCGCCTGTCACCTGGATCGCCCGTTTGAGCCCCGACGTCATCGCTTCCGTATTCAAAGACCAACCTACGATATTCTCAAGTCAGCGACCGTGCCTGATGCATTTTTCAACGGGCTGGCGGTCTAAGGTTTGACTCGCAAACACGTCCCACACGTCACTCCAGCCGTCACCGTCACACGGCACCATGAGACACCTTCGTCACCTATTCGTAGTCGATGTAACAAGCCGTAACACACGCACGCGACAGACACATATATCTGAACATCTAATACATTTATCTCGTCATTATCATCTCCGATTCTTCTTTAAGTCTCTAAATATCCTCCTTGATTAGATGAATTTGTTCAAAATGTCCAATGTTCACCGAGCACACAAAGCCAACTGCCACGCCCGCGTCTTCATTATCTTCCATTATCTTCCAGAAAGTGTTGCCTGCCGCCGTTACAAAAGCAAAGCCGAATCATCGAAATGGTCCGTCTCAAATCGCCTATTAAATCCGAGATCAACCTAAAAATTTAATGCCCAATGTCGTTCCCTGTTATGTCTGTCTGCTAAGTCTATTATTCATTCTTCCAAACTAGCAATAAGTACGATAATAAAACGATTCCATTTCTGCCAACATCAATTCCTCTCCTAACTTCTCGATACTTTTTCCATCTTTCGTATCGATTCCAATCCCACTTTGCGTGTAGCATTCATTTTCGTTTACATTTTTATTCCATCAGAAAATTATGTATATGTAGTTACTCTAAATTGTTATTTCCTATTATCTAGCAGCACGTGTAATTTTATCATTCAACTTCCTTAATTACCTCATTCCAATTCATTATACATTCACGCTAACATTACGTGCATGAATGCATAATATTCAATAACCTCTCTTCCTCCCCCTCCCACCCACCCACCCCCACGGACGCATCCTTATTACCAGCAAAGTGGATTATCCTGTCCACACCTGTTTACAAACAACCTAATCCCTCTCCTACACGCATCTGTGTCCAGGATCTCTATACAGGTGTGCCGAGCCGAAGTCCGAGCCCAAGCTCCGAAGAATATAATAATCCAAGAGGAATCTTTAACCCTGCGTTCAGAAACTTCATTTCCTCTACCGGGATGACCAATCACATAAGGGTATCAAGGTCCGGGTGCTTTCTCATTGGCTGGCTGTCAGACGTGAGAGACGGTAGTTTAGGTAACGCGATTTTTTCCCCACTGGGTTTCATATTAAGCGTGTGTTTGTGTGTGTGAGTATGTCCGTGTGTCTAACATACATTCGGCTATCGGAAGGGGTCATTGTCTCGTGGATTAGAGCCCGAACTAATTAACAAAAATAAATAAGAAATCCTATGGCCTTAACAAAAAAAAACCCGTTAGGACTATGTCGTTTGTTGCGCGCCAAGCCTCACAGGTGTACATGTGACCAATCAAAACACAGCTATGCATCTCAGGTACTTTATGATTGGCTACCTGAGTCGCCCGCCATTGCCCGCAGGACATAATCGCCCAGGTCTCGCGCAAGGGTGGGCATCTTTCGTTCGTATGGTTGCCCCACTCTTAGCGACACCGGCTTCCAACCGCTAGGCGTTTTAAAATTTTAGACCCAATTTCGAACATCTTATGTGTATTAATGCCTCCTCCCCTGTTGGAACATTCTCAGGCGGGCATGAGTCAATAAGTAACGGCAAGCCTGGCATAAAAGTCTGCCTCGCACCTCTCTCATGCACCAAATCGGAGAGGAGAGGTGAATTCTTGCCAGGCCAAGAATGTGGGTATCGCTGGGGGCAGTTTCTGGTGTGCTGGTCTCGACGGCCGACCGTCTCGCCACACCCGAGAACAACATCCATAACATCACACGCATCATTCATCACATTTCATCACATCACGTGTTCTTCCTCCCCCCCCCCTTTGCCCGCTCTCAATCACCACCATTTGGATCTGCTCGACGCTCCTTCAGCCCTGCTCGCCAAGGCATGCATGCGCACGCAAACGCATCCAATTCACGTCACATATTATTAATGGGATCATATTCAAGTCTCTAACCTCGGCCATCAACGTCTCTCTATATTAATCATACGGTACTGCGTCCATCTTTACGAAATGCAGAGCCGATGCTTCGCCTTCTTATTCGTGGTTTATTTATAGAATGCATTTGCTGCTCTTACTGGCGTGTCTACCGACTCCTTGTATCCACAAGCTGATCCGCTTACCCATGCTCACATCTACATAATGATCCTTATATCTATATACAAGACGCATAATACGTATGCACGGCTTTACAACAAAATTCTTGATTTTACAACCTTCCTAAGCCATTACAGTTATATACAGTTTTTACAGTATATTACAGTTTTATTTTCTTTTATTTCTCACCGACGAACAAAAAAATCACAACCACAAATAAGGCATGTGGAAGGGATCCCTAGCCGAAGCTTCACGCCATAAATAAGTGAATCAAGCAAAGCCTCCCGGTGTGGATTGTGGAATGGCCGTTC
>BOPN01000675.1:245000-255000 GCA_017312705.2 Penaeus japonicus | reverse complement strand
ATACACAACTCCCCCCCCACCCAATTCCCCGCCTACAAGACCTCAGGTGTCACGTGTTGATGTTCAAGTGACGCGTGGTCAGCCAGCCAGCTGGAACTCTCTCACACACACACACACACACACACACACACACACACACACACACACACACACACACACACACACACACACACACACACAACACACACACAAATCAATAAAACAATGAGCCATCATTTCTTAAAGCAGAAATACACACTTCTTACATTTAACCCAACAAATAGACAGGCGGCAAGGGATACCCACGACCTCGTTCACTCGGGAGGCGATGACTCCCTCATGTGCAGTTCTCACTCGGCCGTCAAAATGTCATGAGGAGCGATAATTCATGCGGCTGTCCATGAGCACTTCCCAGCCCTTGCAGTATTTTGATGGCAAATCATTCCTCAACGGGATGACTGGTTTCATTTTTACCAAAATAAAAATAAAATGGGAAAAGAAAAAAAAACAAAGACACTCATTCACTCACTCACTCGCTCTCTCTTTCTCTCACACACACATTTCCACTCTTATCCTTACACCAAAAACACACACACTCGCTCTCACCCAATCAAGAAAAAAATACCTTTTCACCCTATCACATGACCTGTAATTACAGGCAGAAGCCGAGATCAAAGTATAACCAACGAGCGAGTGGCTGTCGCGGTGAAGGAGACGTTGTAATTAACACTGATTTCGTTCGTCGTGAGATATTTTCTCTTGCCGTAAAGGGAAAATCTACCACATTGACAATTTCCATTTTGCGGGGAGGGGAGGAGGGGGGGGGAAGAGATAGGTGGGAGGCAAATACGTGAGATTTCCTATGGTAACGGATTCGTTTAGGTGGCTCGTTCAAGTTTTTTTTTTTATCTTACCTATTAATTCATCTAATTACTAATCTATCTATCTATGTCTCCATTTGTTTACCTATTTACCTATTTACTTATTCGTTTAATGGTGCCATTCGTATGCTTCGTTCATTTGCTTCTTTTGTCAGTATCATTTGTCCGATTCGCTTACACAATTGTTTCGACCACAGAGCAAGTTGCTATTCCGCTTTCAAAATTTGAATGTTTCGTTTTCTGCTCCACTTGATTTGTTCTAATTGCTTTTTTCCCGCTTCGTTCGTTCGTTTCACGTCTGGTAGCTCTCCTTTGTGTGTTCGTTTGCTTGATTTGTATGATCTTCTGGACTGATTCGAAGCTACCTCGACACAATTCCTCTGCTTCGTCAATAACATTAGGGCGCGAAGGAAGTGCGGACGATTACACTCCTTGTAAATCCGCCTAATCCCTTCCGAAATCTTGCCTCTGCTCCATCCCTGGTGATTTTTTGCTTTTCTCATTCTATCTCGTTCTCTGATCACTCCCCTTCTCCTCCCTCCCTATCCCATCACTCTTAATTTCCATTCTTTCTCATTTCCTCAATTCTCTCCCCCTCACCCATCTTCTCCCCACACACACACACTTTCCCTCCCCCGCTATCTCCCTCCCCTCCCCCTTCCCTCCAGACACACCTATAATACGACATACGACATGCATTGCACACAAACATAAACACGGACGGAAAGCGAGTCAGACAGAATCCCTACAACGTGAGCCAGCCAGACGCACACACACGCACACACACCTTAGTCAACAAATTGGTACTTAGGAAAGCGCATTATCCAACACTCATACAAGGGGTTGGTAGGCACAAAGGGGGAAGTGAGAGAAATAAAAGGAAGCAGGAGAGGAAACGGGAGGAGAAAAGGGGAGATGCAAGAAGGGATGGGGAGAGGGGAAGAGATAAGGAGGTGGAAGGAAGAAAGGGAAAAATAAGAGAGAGACAGACAAGCAAAAGAAGTGTAGAGAGAGAGACGAGAAACACGGAGCCAACGAATGAAGAAGGGCCAGGGTGTGAAAGGACAGCAGAAGAAGGGGAGGAATAAAGGGGGAGATAAAAGTTGAGAGAGAGAGAGAGAGAGAGTGAGAGTGAGAGTGAGAGTGAAAGAGAAAGAAAGAGAGAAAGAGAAAGAAAGAGAAAGAGAAAGAGAAAGAGAAAGAGAAAGAGAAAGAGAGAGAGAGAGAGAGAAACTTCACTTGGGAGGCACCAGTAACGCCCACGGCAACTCGCGCCCACACGGCCCAGCGAGGGCGGGGTCAGAGGTCAGGTCGTGGCAAGGATAAGAGATGCTAGCTGGCTACACTCAACGATGCCCATTGACGCCAAGATAAACACCCTCACGTGGAACCTCTCTTTGGCGGCTTATATTAACTGAGCGAGCCTGTGAAACCTTCCAGCTTTGGGGTGGGGGTGGGGGTGGGGGAGGGGTGAAGGGAGAGGAGGGGGTAACTGTTGATGAGGGGGGGAGGGGGTAACGGTTGATGAGGGGGGAGGGGGGTGATAGATGAAGGCCTTGTGGCTGTTTATTTTCATTATTCACATGAGAATTAACATCATGGCTGTCATTACCGATATCGTTAGCTAATGGGATTACTTACGCACAACTTTGTTAATCGTCGTAGTATCATCTACTCACGATGATAAAGCTTGCAGTAATTCAGAGAGGATTAATGCGTGAATTAATTTCCCTCTTTGCAGATACAACTGATAAATATGATATATATATAAATATATATATAAATATAAATAAAATATAAATGTAAATATATATATATATATGTATATATAAAAGAGAGAGAGAGAGAGAGAGAGAGAGAGAGAGAGAGAGAGAGAGAGAGAGAGAGAGAGAGAGAGAGAGAGAGAGAGAGAGAGAGAGAGAGAGAGAGAAGAGTGCGTGTGTGTGTGTGTGGGTGTGTGTGTGTGTGTGTGTGTGTGTGTGTGTGTGTGTGTGTGTGTGTGTGTGTGTGTGTGTGTGTGTGTGTGTGTGTGTGTGTGTGTGTGTGTGTGTGTGTGTGTGTGTGTGCGTGAGAGCGAGCATTTGTGTAGGCTATCTGAGCGAGGGACGGCCTGGGAAGGAAAGACAGCAGACCGCAGCCCAAGGGCGCCCCAGGGGGTCGGCGTCTTCCCTCGTTTGTCACGGGATTAAACGCTCCTTTGAAAAAGAACGTTTTGAAGACAGTTCCTCCTTTTTACATTTCTATTTTCTTTCTCTTTCTCTCTCTCTCTCGTTCCCTCTCTCTCTCTCTCTCTCTCTCTCTCTCTCTCTCTCTCTCTCTCTCTCTCTCTTTCTTTCTCTCTCTTTCTCTCTCTCTCTCTCTCTCTCCTTTCTTTCTCTCTCTCTCTCCCTTTCTCCTTTCTTTCTCTTTCTCTTTCCCTTTCTCCTCTCTCTCTCTTTCTCTACCTCTCCTTCCTTTTATCTCCCCCTCCCTCTCCTTTTCCTTCTCCCTCACCTTCTCTTTCCCCCTCCCCCTTCACAAGGACTCGAAATGATGTCAAGGTCTCACAGCTGTTGACATTGTAGACACCTGAGATACCCGTGTTATGTCTTGCTCCTCAGGTGACATCGCGACGCTCAAGCTGGCGACGCGCGGAGGAGGAGGAGGAGGGGGGCAGGTCTTGCGGCGGTCCAGATTGGATGGCGGCTGAGCGACGGACGGACGGACCTTCACACCTTCATTTTCAGGGGTTGTAGGGATACAGGATCTGAGAAGGTGTATTTTTTATGACGTATGGTTATATCCGGATGCGGATATTATTATTTTTTTTTACCCCTGGATTCGACGTTTGACAATTATCCGCATGAACCCCCGGGGCAGACTGGGGTAACTTGATCCTACAGTCTACCATAACTACCTGATGCGGCAAACAGGTCGCCCGCCACCTTACCCATCGTCACCTGGCCGCCACCTGGGTACCAGAGGAGCTACGAACCATGAACAGGCCGTAGAATTCCCCTTCAGCCCTCGGATCCTCCCTTTCCTCTGCCCTTAGTTATTCCGATGACTACAAAGTGACTCCCTCCCGCTAGTCTCCGCCTTCGCCTTCCGCTCCCTCCGTCCTACTTTTTTCTTCACTCTAGGGTTGGTCATTTCATTAACGATTCCTTCAGGAGTAAATCTACATCAGAAATCATCCATTTCCCTCCCTCTCTCCTTCTTTACCTACCTACTTACTAATTAACTTACGTACGTACGTACCTACCTACCTACCTCCCCCTTTCCCTCCCTCATAACTTATCTATCTATCTATCTATCTATCTATCTATCTATCTATCTATCTACCAATCAACCAACCAACCAGCGAACCAAACAACCCCCCCCCACGTCGACAGAAACCCCTGTGTTTCGGCTTGGCTTCACAACACTGCAGTGGGGCGGGCACGGACAGGTGCACCGAGGGCTGAGCTTCTGCAGCTCAATACGCGATTAAAATACCACATTACGCTCCGATAACTAGCTCGCCACGGGGCTTTCGCAAGTCCTCTTCGCTGACTCACGGCTATCTGGGTACCACAGGGAACTGGAGATACCCTGTGCTGCCGTCTCGGACACCCGCAGATTCCCTTATACTAAAGCAGTGTCGTAACAAAACGCGTGATAAAACGGAGGAGGAGGAAGAACATTCAAAAAATAATAATAATAATAAAAATAAAAACAAGAAATACCAAAGGAAAGAAAACATATATTGTACGACGCCCCGTCATTGTAACAAGATAGAGGAAGAAAAGAACAAGGACTAGGAGAGAGAGGAGGAAAGGAGGACGGGAAGAGAGAGGAGGAAAGGAGGACGGGAAGAGAGAGGAAAAGAGGAAGAGGCCAAAGAAAGAAGAAGGAAAAGGAAGAGAGCCACAAGGGTCGGGCTTGTGGTTGACCCCTACTGACCCTACAACACACCTGGCAAGTGTCATGCCATACACTTGACCTCCTCTCGGGCCCTGATTTATGGGCGGAGCTTAAATTACGTTACGAGGGGGAAGGGAGGGAGAGGGAGAGAGGGAGTGTGTGACGATGGTGGATGGCGAGATGGAAAGATATGGGAGAGAATGGAGAAAAAATAAGTAACGAAAAAAGCAAGAAAAAGGGAAACATAAATTTGCAAACTCGAGGAAAATACACCCCACACAAAACAAACAAACAAATAACGTAAAACAAAAAAAATAATACGAAAATATATAACAAAAATCTAATATAACGAGTAAAAACACAAAATGAAAAAACGGAACAACCAATCAAGCAGCACAGAATAACAAAGCCAAAACAACAAAAATAAAGCAACGATGGAAGGGAAAACACCAAGGTAGTTACGCGGCGGTATGATTTACTGGAAATAAAACACAAGGGTGAAAACAAAAGTACCGCTGAATAAATAGACTCATCGCCATTGGACAAATCAACACACACATAAGCGGCCGATTCAGAGGAGGGGAAGGCAAAGAAAGGGAGGGAGGGAGGGAGGGAAGGAGGGAGGTAGGAGGAGGGACGGAGGGAGGGAGGGAGGGAGGGAAGGAGGGAGGTAGGAGGGAGGGAGGGGAGGGGTGAAGGAGGGAGGTAGGAAGAAGGACGGAGGGAAGGAGGGAGGTAGGAGGGAGGGGAGGGGTGAAGGAGGGAGGTAGGAAGAGGGACGGAGGGAAGGAGGGAGGTAGGAGGAGGGAGAAGGATGGAAGGGAGGAGGGAGGGAAAATAAGGAGGGGACAGAGAGATTGACTAAGAGAGAGAGAGAGAGAGAGAGAGAGAGAGAGAGAGAGAGAGAGAGAGAGAGAGAGAGAGAAGGGCAGGAGACAGACAGAAACTAACACAAAAGGATAGTGAATAATAACATAATAAACATAAATATAAATAAAAAATATGAAAGAAAAAACGGACAGTTCGCTATCCACTTGTACTCTGTGTACGTTACCTTCATATAAAAAGGATAGAGTGAGGTCGATAAAAAAAAAAAAAAAAAAAAAAAAAAAAAAAAAAAAAGAGACGAAAAGTACCTAAAACATGAGACAATTGAGAGGAAAATGATAAAGCAAGAAAAACGGAACTATCTGGTGTAGTTCGTGGGGAAAAATAATAAAGAAAAACAGGTGAATGTATTATTTAAATAAATAATAAAAAAACACCATTAAAACTGTGGTCACTCTGATTTTAAAAGTCTGCAAACTCTTAAAATAATTCTGATAAAAAAGTCCCCCAAAATGGGGAAATAAAACTAAAATAACACTGATCTTTAAAACTAAATAAAAAAACGAGATAATTGTATTCCTTTTATTTAGAAAACTTGAGGTCACTTAGAGGTAAGAAAAAAGTCTAAAAAAGAGAATCATCGCAGACAGAATAAACAGACTGGTGTGGGGCCAAATAAGAATAAACTCGACCTCCCTCCCTTCTACACAAGCACCTACACAGAGCAATAACATCAATCAACGTCTTGCAAGGCGATAAGAAGCCATATTTACTTTGAAGAAAAAAATATCTTTGGGGATCATGAAATACGTCAACCCTTAAAACGTGCGTAATAAAAAAAAATACTGAAAATGTCATTGTAGAAAACTCAATGAAATATATAATCAACAACACGATCATAACATCAACAATAATGATATTATTATTATAATCTTTATTCATATTGTTGCTCATATGAATTGCAAAGAATATTTCCACAAGCGTGTTTTTCTACATTTGTTTCAATTCTCTGCTATATCTAAAAAAAATCACACAGACACAGACACACACACGCACAGACACACACACACGCACACACACACAAACACATACATACACACACACACACACACACACACACACACACACACACACACACACACACACACACACACACACACACACACACACACACACACACACACACACACACACACACACACAAACACAAACACAAACACAAACACAAACACAAACACAAACACACACACAAACACTCACACTCACACAAAAAAAATACAAGCACGCGACCAAACACAAACACAGACACATCTCCATTCCACAAACTCATTCTACTCTATGACCATTTTCACCAACCGCCCGCCTTTCCTCACGATATACATTATCATGTAACGCAAAACAAATAAAAAAAAACATCATATCACTTCGTCTCCCAAATCTCAAAATTCCATCTCTTCTAATCACTCTAATCTAACGCGGCCTCGCACACCTCGTAGAAATGAACCCTTCGCCTCCTGCAAGCGTCCTTCCGTTCCCCGGTGATCCCCGCTTGCATTTCGGTCTCTGGAATTCGCCTCGACAAGATGGAGTCGGCCGTGGCCAGGTAAAATTACACCCCCCTGCCCCTGCCCGCCACCCTACCCCACCCTGACCCCCCTCAAGCCTGACCCTCCACACCCCCTAAAATCTTGACAAGAAAAAAATAAACAATCATTTCACCTAGTTCTTGATTCGTCTTTTCAAATAAAACAAGGCGCCGTGATATCCCCACGCCTTTTTAAGACACCCAAGGAATATCCACAGGAGACAGGATAAATCCCGCCATGGACGTCCGCTTGAATTTATCCTTCTGGAATGCGTCAGATATGTGCGTGTAGGTAAGGGCGTAGGTGCGTGCAGGCCACACGAGGTGTAAACATGACAGACGAGGGTGTTCGCCGACACCCCGCATATATGGAACGTTCTTGTCGTCCTAGTTTTACTGTTTCGTCCCGATGCCATTTGTAGTTGTCCAACTGCTAAAAGTCAAAACTATATTTTTTTTCTCCAATGAGGTATAACCTTCACCTTTGACGTAATCGGAAGTTCGATTTTCATTGCAAGACGCTCGGTAATATTTACCGATCATATTTAGCATTATCGAAACAGCAAAGCATACAGAGAACAAATAAAATTTCATTTTTAAAGCCGTAACTCAAAAATAACAGCGAGTTACAAGAAGCAACCGCGGTTTGTCACGGCGCATCATGTTAACCCATCATATGTTACCTGCACGATGGCCATTTCCTTGACAATAACAACAGCGAGTATATCTGCACTCATTATTGTTATTACATACAGTATGCATCTCCTTGTCAACCTGTGATTTATTCATATCTAATATTATCCATTGCGGGATACATTACAGATATTGTAGTGGGGGTACAGAAATAAAGAGAGAGAAAAAAAAACTTTCCTTATCTCTCATTCCATCCCTATATATTCCCTCCTCTCATCTCGCCCCCTCCTCTTCCCTTCATCCCAATCCCCTTCCCTCCCTCCCTCCATAGGTAAGGTTCGAAGGACCTGCAAACCATACAAGCGCGAGCATTATGGCCAGCGCAGTAGGTCCCGCTCTCAACCTGACGCCACTGAGGACTCGAAATATTTATCCCTCAGGAATGTTGATGTCCCCGGGAACGCGTGCGCGATCGCGAGGTTAGGGTGAGCGCATGTGCTGATGTGTACCCCCTTCCTCCATCTCCCCCATACCGCCGTTACCCCCTTACCCTTGCCGGCAGTCACGCAACAAGTCTGTTCCTTCTCCATAGAGTTTTCGATATGGCGGAGGAAATTCATGGCACACGCTCGTCAAAAATCGAATAACCGCGTCTACTTAAGACCGGATTAAAATCAGATCAGCTCTCAAATTCTACGATGTGACCTAGCATGACCCCCACCCCTGTCAACTGGGTTTGTAGCCTTCCTTTCCCGCCAAAACTTTAGGCAACCCCGCCGCCTACGCAAGCCTGGAGGGAGATGCCAGCGCGTGTTTTGCTGACATTCCTTATCCCAAAAAAGCGTAATAACACCAATTTTAAATCGCACGGTCCATAAAAAACGCGGGTAAAATCACTATTTTAAAAACTATTAACTGCTTACTAAATTGTAATTAATCTCATATCCTACCTAAGAAAAGTACGATGTGTATTTGTAGGACAAATAGCGCTCAATGACAACTCCATACCGGAATACCACCACGTGTTATGTGAGGCAGAGTCTGAACTCGGTTGGAAATCTGCCTGTCTGGCTGGCAAAGTTGGAAAAAAAAACTCTTCAGGATGAAACACCATATTTAATTCACATATCCATTTGCATTACTATTCTTGGCAATGGTATCATTACTTTCTATTAGAGAGAAATACTAAATGGCAGGTGTATATCAATAACCATAGTACAATATGCTTTCCAACCATATTTCCAAACATTTATAAAAGTACTGTAAGTCGAATATTGGTCGTTCATCATAACCAAAGACATTCTCACGCTCGAATTCAATGGCATCATGCAATAAAAGTATTCAAATATATATCCAAGTAAACAGAAAAAAAACAAGAATTCCTCCCCTTTCCATCAGTAAAAGTATACAAAGTACATATATGACCGAATGAAGTCTTAACATTAAGAAGTAGATTTTTAAACATCTCTATACCTTGTATATAAAGAATAAGAACCATAGTACGTGTCTGTCGAAGAGCCAAATCCAGCGCTGGGCAAATGCACAGCTTTACAATCAAAACGGTAAAGCTGGTGGAACCTGTCAAGTTTTTTTTTGTCCTCAGGTCAACGTACCCCAAGATATCCATAGAGCCTTCATATCTCTACCTCTCTTCTCTCTTCTCTCTTTTCTCTCTCTCTCTCTCTCTCTCTCTCTCTCTCTCTCTCTCTCTCTCTCTCTCTCTCTCTCTCTCTCTATCTATCTATCTATCTATTTTACAGATATTCCTCAACCTAATCCCATCAACCACCTATATAAAAGTGAGATCACAACCATCTACTAGATCGCCCGGGTCAACGCCATAATATACTGCATGAATGTCACCCATTGCAATATCACACAAAACCGCCCTGTATCGGCTATCTCCACTATCTTATCTAATCGCCATGAATCCTAGCCATCAACACCAAACACGAATTAGTCCCGTAAGCACCATCAACATCTGCTAACAACCATTTCCCTTTGAACTAGCTTAATCACTGACTTTACCTGTGTCACCTTCAACCCCCCTCCCCCCTTATAATCCACCCGCCCCAACCCCTCCCCTCTCTGCCCAAGGTCACAAAGGTCATCCTACTCACGACCTGACGGTGGGTTTGTTGCTACCTGGCGGACTGTGTGACCTCAGTTGACCTCAACTATAATAGCGAGGTCATCTCGTGGTCATACA
>BOPN01000675.1:202500-215000 GCA_017312705.2 Penaeus japonicus | reverse complement strand
TTCCAATGGAAACCGTAACTAAGTGATTAAAATCTGTCCACTAACTGCGGCTAGACATTTTTATTTACCATAGTCATCCCTGTATTACAAGTTTATAACTAATTTAATGTTTTCTATGGCAAGAAATTTAATTTCACAAAGCCTAAAATGAGAAAACAGTTTGTCCATGTTCGACCTGTAAGATATGAATATTTTTGATTGCATAACAATATCTGCTAAAAAGAGTTTAGTATGAAATACGATTAACTAGTCACAAAACTTAGTATATCGCCTCTCTCGTCTGAACTTAATGCATTTTGTCAATTGGTAAATTTATCATTCGTAACTTTAATCAGCAGTTCTCTGGCGACTTTCTGATTATTTATGTAATTTTAAAAGATTAGAAAAAAAAAGTTGTTACAGGTAACTTTAAACCATACGAGTCTATAAAATTCTTCTCATTACTATTTCGCAAGAACGAAAAAAAATAACATTTAGCAAACAAGATTTTTCCTTATCCTAACAAAAATATACTTTTAAAATAACCTTACTGTGAAGCTATTTCATAATCATAATACGTTCCATCCACAATGACAACACTATTGAAATGCACAAAAGCAATATTAAAGTCATTGTTATTGCAATACATCATGGTGTAAGATGTTCATTGGTCTTGAATTTTTTTAGTTTTAATTCCAACTAATATCCAATCTCCCGAATTTAATTTTTGACCATATTTGGAAAGAATGGTTTTCCGGTATTTTTTGCACTCTATATTTAACACCGATGGAATTTCAATATCAGATCCTGCGGTATCCACATTTAAGACTTTCAGGCGTCTCCAAATCAATTTTTTCCCTTGTTTGGGTAAGGAAACGACCTTATACATTTTTATGGATTTTATTGGTTTATTGCAAATGCACATGTTTTGTGGCACGATAATTTCCTACAAAATTTATGTAGAAAAAGTGTCAAAATAGGGTCTTCCAAAAATAACTGCCAATGTTAAATATTTCAGACATAAAACAAGAAAAAACGTCCATCCACTATTGCCCATACCTAGCTATGTTAAGCTGGTAGTCATTACTTTAAAACCTGATCTTAAAATTCATCTGATACACCCCTAAACGTCAACCCAAGGACACCTGCAACAATAATCCGAACTGAGAACATTGCAATCCTCCAGCCTTTAGAAGAGGACGACCAATGATAAAAAGGGTATATGGGTAGACTCGCGTCTTGTACCATAAGGACCTAGTTGCGGCATCCCAGGCTCGTCACAGGGCCTACTGGGGGTGAGTTCTTTATCAAACATGTGCATGAGGTTAACTCTTGTGATTTTACACTTTTTTTGGTGGAACCCAACCAGCAACAAACACACCTCAGCACCATGGACTTTCAAGTGAATCAAAATACTTCTTTCATGAGGAATCAGCTGTCTTAAACTTTTTTTCCTTTTTTTTACCACCCATTGTAATCATACAAGAATTGTATAGTCATATTCATATTTATATTAACTATGCTTCATTCCCCACCCATATGACAATAAGTATCGTAGTTATTTGCTGCATGGCGTCATCATTGGTGTTGCGTGACAAAGAAAGGGCCATCATATCGGTGACTCCAACCCTTGGCCGTGGGTTTGTCTGTTCTGGTGTGACCTCTTTGTTACCGGACCCGGAGTGAGGACACGCAAGGTTTTCCTTCTTAGGTGGTCAGAGCCGACTTTCTGGTAACCGGGAGCAACAGCGTGTTGGTTATTAAGCCGCTGCTCTGCATTACTCTGCCCCTTTCTTCCGTCTTGGTGGTTTGTGTGCCGCTGGGGTCCCGGGTGGTGGGTGAGACTCCTGCTAGGCGCGTTTAGGCTTGGGGCGTGGCTCAGCAACAATCCCACCCAACCTTACATTTAAGGCCAGTTTTCAAGGCTGACACTGCATTAGGAGACACGGCGGACCCATGAGTGTCAAACTTAAAAACTAGACTTCTTAACTTTGGTGGCTTGACTTAAGGGGAGTTGGGTTACGGGTTTACGCAGAGCTTTCAGCAGTTGTGTTCTCCACTGGCTGCTGAGGCTGTGCTGCAGGTGCAGCTTGGCCTTCTTGACCTCCCTGCTGTCCCTCTCCCTGTAAATACATAGTTACATTATCATCACAGAATTGTTGTTTGATCAAGAAATATCTATTTCAAGATCCTTTAGTAAAATATAATAGTGACCAACCTATCGTTTGTTCAAAACTAAGAATAAATCATCATAATTCAATTTGTCAGTATAGTGAGAAGTTATGCTAGGAAGGTTCTTAATCTAGAGAAAGCAGTCACAGCAAAACAAAAATACAGTGAAGATCACAAAAACAGAAGGAGGGAGAGAAGCCAAGGAAGCGTGGTGGTCTTACCACTGCTTCCGTGTGAGCTTCTGGTTGCTCTCCCTCAGACTCAACATTTCCTTCTTTACACTCTTCTGCTGATGCTTCAGGCTGAAAAAAGCACATGCAAAGCCTTATTCTAAGCTAGCCATTTGCAAAGACAGGACAGGATATAGAGTAATGGGCATACTCAAGCCAATTAAAACCCACATGGACAAAAAGTGTGTTCCAGCTCCCGCATGCAACCTATTCTGTCCTAGGTTCTGACATTTATACAGATAACAGCCTATGAAACTTTGTAAATATCTTGTATAATGGGATCAGGCAATTATCTGCCTTCCATGTTATCATCAACTAGTCATAACTGGGCAAGCATAGCAACCTTTATATGAAAAACAGGTGCACTAGCTATTAAAAAAAAATCCTACTTAAAGCTTCACCTGATCTGCTCAATCTACCATGCATTCCAAAATCTAGAAACCACCTAACTGTTCAGAGATTACTTTATGCAGGAAAGTTAACTGTATGACAGGGTGAAATGTTACCTGGCTATGTTTCAGCCTACACTATTTTGGTAGTATATAAAATGGAGGATTAATCAATAAACTAGATTGTCAACACTGCAATTGTAACTCATGATCCAGGACAACAGCAGGCAAGTATAAACACTAGTATAGAAAACTTTACCATTAATGGAGGGGGTAGAGAAAAGGGGCAACCAACTTTTATGCAATATGAAATTAAATAAAATGGGGAGGGAGAGGTCTCTAGCAAGCACTATCAACCCTTATTTTAAGTAACAAAAAGCAATACTGAAATTCCCAGCCATGGCAAACTTTCAGTTAGTGCCATCCAAAGATTTTTGACTAAGAAAATTAAAGAAAAAGGTCTACACCATCCCGAAAGCTGGAACAACACGAATGATCAAACTAAAGACATTGGGATAAAATAAAAGTAGTGTTGAGACAGCATAACCCCTGTTATGGCCAGCCATGCAACCTGGCAGCCCAGCTGTAAGGGAAAGGTTGAAGGATAAACTTGCCTTCTGTCCCTCAGCCGCTACCTGTGTCTGCGTTTCCGATGTCTGTAAGGCAAACATGCAGTATGAGGACATGCCTTAGTCTAAGGGAAGGACTCCAGATATGACATGCTAGTGTTAATATCTACATAGTCTACACAGTGTGTGGGGAAGTGCAGCTACATCTGCCAGGAGAAAGGAGAGATCATATTTCCATCCACAACTGAAATTTTGGCTAGTTTCCTATTCCATAAATGCCACAACCTCAACATTTGAGGAATGGTTTATGGAGTGGAAGGAGCGAACTCTTCTTTCGAACTTCCAAAACCTATTAGGTGAGCGTGTTGGTCCTGGCCACCACTGCTTACCCTGGTCTCGGGAGCGCCACTGAAGCGACCGCCACGCCCACGCCCACGGCCTCCGCGGCGGAATCTGCGGCGAGGGACCTCCTCTGGGCCGGCCATCATCTCTTGCTGTGGTCGGGGAGCACTGAAGTAGCGGCGGAAGTATCCACGTGGGGTACGCCCTCCTCTGCCCCTGCCGCGGCCTCGTCCCCTTCCACGGCCTCTCATGGGCATGGCTTCTCCCTCCATCATTTCTCCCTCATAGTCGGCATAGCCAGTGTCATAGCCCCCGCGTCCGGCTCCGCGGCCACGACCACGCCCGAAGTAGCGGCCACGGTAGAACCTGCGAGGGGCACGGCCGCGGAATCCACCTCGGCCGCGACCCCTCACCTGTGGTGTGAATTCTCCCCCTCCCTCGACCTCTTCCCCTTCCTCTCCAGGAGCTGCACGACGATAGTAGCGACGGCGGTAGCCTCGGCGTCGGTCTGCTGCGTAGGGCGACCCCTGCAGGGGAACATCACGGTCATGAGCATAAGACGACCCCTGCGGAAGTACACAATGCTACAGAAATCTCGTTCTTTGACTGAGGATGCTTTCCAAGTAATGTTACGATTGCCTGAACAATGACCAATGTTATGTTCATGGCTCTTTCCTTTCTTCCACAGGCTCGTCATTAATATATTCACATCCATACAAAAAAGCATCACATTAAAAGTTTGTCAAAAGCAAATACCTGGTCATATTATCCAGCAGTTGCTGCCATACCTTCACAGTAGTTGAGTACCAATGTGCATGCATAGAGGAAACAGCCAAACAATCTTACAAGCTGACACAAATCAAAGGTTTGGCTGAATTGTGAAGGTTTATATCAGACAAGACCAAAAAAGTGGAACTGAAAAGCATTACTTGAAAATATATAATTCAAAACAGGCAATCTAATCTAATGGTGAAAGCAGAAGGGAAAATGTATAAATTAGAAAACACTTTTTTTACCAAGCAATAAAAATAGGCAAGCACTGATGTGCATAATAGGAACTTATAGAGCATCACAAACATGGAGAAACTGAGGAGAGGTTTAAGGGAAACCCTAAGGTGAAAATTACAAGAAATTGGGATTTTGGGCAAACAAAGGGGCGAGGGAGAATCATTTGATGCATTAACTGAAGAAAATGGGAAATAGCATGCAGGGGGAATTAAAAGTGAAAAGTGAGAAACCTTTAAAACTACAAAACAAGGAGTGCTGAAAAGTTATCATCCCTTTTTTGTTCATTAATCATGTTATCACACTGACACTCCATCCTTATCATGCACTAGCTAAGAGGGAACACTGAATTATCCTGACTCAAAAGCAACACAGCAATAATAAATCTAATATCTAAAGACAGGCTAAAAGGAAAGGGAGATGGAAAATTAAAAAATTGTGAAAGCCGCAAAAAGAGGTTTGCAGTACATGCCCATATAAATGGGTACAGGCACTTGTAAAACACAAGGCCTTATGGTTATGCGTACCTTCACAGCCTCTCCACCAGGCCCAGTGACATTGGCAGCCTCGTTGCCCTTCTCGCCAACCACAACGTCGAACTCCACCTCCTCTCCGTCGCCCACTGAACGCACGTACTTCCTGGGATTGTTCTTGGTGATGGCTGACTGGTGGACAAACACGTCCTCCTTGGTGTCATGCCGGTTGATGAAGCCGTAGCCACTCTTTACGTTGAACCATTTCACAGTGCCGGTTACCTTGGTGGCTGGAAGATGAAAGGGCACAAATATAGTACAATGTTTAATTAGATTATATAGTCTTTGAGCATTTATATTGACTATGAAGTCTCAAAATATGTCCAGTTACTTTTTTTTCCTTATTTTTTTTCTTCTCTATCTTACAGCATTCTTATGCTATCACAATTTTTTACATGTGTAAATTCACCAATATATTTGAATACATAATAAACAAGACAAAAAATAATCCCACTATGACCATCTTGTACTTTCCAATACGAGTAATATTTTTTTCCAACAGATACTGCAATTTGCTTCCAAAATTAGACAATGTTACACCATTAATATTTACATTTGCCTTATGAAGACCACTTACAAGAAATACTAATTAGAGTGACTATCCAAACATTCCTAAACTCATTATAACCATGCAGTTTTCCAGAAACTCTGATCTATACATATACATATTTTTAGGTGGCTATTAACCCTTTGATGACGGTGCGTCACACCCGTGTGACACGGCGACACACCAGTGACATTCCTGATGCAATATTGCATAGGCCCGACGTAGGGGGTTTCCACTTATCGCTGGGCCCATCGGGATAGGGTTAAGTTTAACATCTTACCCTTCTAGCATGTGTTTGATGAAAATACTTGTTTTGGCAGTGCCACCCTTGCTTGATTGGATACCATTTGTAACATCAACTGTGATTCATTACTCAGAGGAAAGCACAGTTGCAAAAGCCATGGTAGAGGGAGATTGAAGAATTGGTAAAGAATAACATGAAGTGCTTTATACTTAACTATACTAACAACTTTCGAGTTATTGATTCTTAGCAACCATCTTGTTAAATTAAGACCTGCAACTCTTGATCATTAAGATGCAACTTATAACTGTAGTTAATACCTAACTCAAAGCACATGAAAATAATTAACTATTCTTAAGACTAATATGAATGGGGTTCTCTGGATATCTATAAATAAATTACTGCAATAATTTATGATAATTTTACTCTTCCATCACATGTAAAATTAAGTTTTAATGACCAGCAGATGCAAAAGACATCCCTATGCCTGGGGTTTTATTAGCGAAAGAAATGCAGAATATAAGACATATGCATGTACCATAAGTCAATTGTCAGCATTCAAAATCAATGGCATAGTTAGTTTATTTCATCTGGGAAAGTTAATACATTGGATAGGCAGTGATCAATTCTAACTGTTAATCTGAAAAGAAAATGGCCCCATCAGGCTAAGTAGTGTAATGGATATTTAGTATAACACTGGCTTTTAAGTAATAAACTTGTTAGCAACTCAATGGCTAAAAATCAAACTATTAAATTAGCATTTCTACACAGAATTTTCATATTTGACAAACTGGAAAAAACATAACTATGCTCCACGGGTGATAATACACAGTCACTTAAACCCATTGCATATGCGAGTCATGACAAACACATCGGCACAATTTAGGCGCCTAAAAGACGGAAGTCAATGTATACATGACGCGACATCAGGCTCTGCTAACAGTTGAAGCGCACAGCCATGAAGTATTATGTCTGTAGTAGCGCTAGCTCCAGAGGTACAGGGTTCTAAAGTCAGCCTAAACCCACATTTTATGATGGATTTAGGGAAAGGTATTGTTTGGGCTAATCTGCACTACCCAAACGGTGGAGAAAACACTTTCCTGTCCCTCTAATTTTTAGCCGGTGCCGCTAGTGTCGTTGGCCTCCTGTCCTGACCACCAGTTAGGTCATTAGGCGCCCTGTCCGCAATGGGTTAAATCTATGCCTTGCAAATAACAAATTAATGTCTTATGTACTTCAATGTTTCCTTATTTTGCCACAAACCAAGTTAACCCCTAAATACCTTAATTCCTCATTAACTAGTAAAAATCCCACAGTAACAATTCAACCTGTATCTCCTCTTCTTATCAAGGGGAAAATCTTGTTAGCTCAATTTCACATCAGAAAATGTAAATTAAAGAAACTTTACAAAAACTTTTAGAAAATACAATATGCATAATATACTTTATATACTACTTAATTACCATATACTAATACATATATATTAAAGAATATGGTCATGAAGCTCTAGGAGACCACTGTATGGGGGGGGGGGGATGAGCTAAGTGGTCAGATGGCCATTTTCAAAGATTACACACAATACAATCTGGGACATACATTTTTTTATATAAATTTCTAAAAATATGGATTGCACACAGAGTTAAGATGAAGTACAAAATATACTTCTATATATTCATAACATGATAAATGTAAAGACATTTTAATTCCAAAAACTAATCTCTGCTGTCTTTTTACAAGTTTTCATTGTCATTATGTGTTACCCAAAATTTAAGATATTACAGAATACACATTACAGAACATAAATTTCATGCGCAAAAGCTACTTCCAGCTTTTTAAATTATTGTACCCATCAAAATTTGTTTTACTTGATAAAATTGCAAACTCAATAGCTTATAATACGTCAGGTAAAATCAGATGAAAAGGTCAGTAACAATTAACTTGGATGAAAACCAGTGGGTAACAGGAATTTTCCAAAATAATTGCACGGCTTAGAATTGCTGAAAATTACCCGACATATAATCCTGAATTTTAACACTACTTACATAGAAGTTTGATCAGTAAATATAGTGATTTTTTTTTTGCAAATCTAACTCCACCACTGTCTTAGTTGTTAAATAAATGCAAATAATCCCTCATGTATATTGTGGCAAGATAAACTAAAAGACCTCCAAAGCCATTTGTCAATCATAGAATCACCCCAAGCACTACTTTGTTATAACTTTGTAATAATGGCTTGTTGAAAGTGTGATGGAAGTGGGAGTGGCAAATGATCGACATAGCACCACTACCTGGAAAAACTCAAGATAGTCGACTTTCCAACCCTTAAGGCAAATTTAAAATGAATTTGGAATAATCCCAGTTGGAGAGCCACCAAGGGAATTTCCAAATTTTCCTAAAAGGTACATCGAGATCCCTCCCCTAATAATTTAATTTACCCACACACACACACAATTACTTTGCGCGCCTCAAGAAATCTCTTGGCAGGAAACCGAGGGTTGGAGGTTTGTTATTTTTTGCCAGAACATTTAAAAACTCTGGCTATGCCACCACTACAATTTTATCTTTTAGATTAAGCTGTTGATGCATGGTGTGTATCTGTGTGTGTACACTGTCCACTATGGTTCTATTTTATTACCACCCCTCCACACAATAGCTCTACAAGCATTTACTCGAGAGTCAAGTTGTAGGCTTTTCCCAATCCCACCCATTCACCCTTGTCCTTATGTTTATGAAAATTTAATGATAATCGATATTTATAATTAGATGAACAAATATAGCAAGGGTAAAAATTTAAAAATTACCAGGTGGACTTAATTGGTTATCCGGTGGTCACCGCCAACATGTATTTGCTCACTGTGGTTCTCATGCCTATCTTGGATGGCTTGCCTAGATTACCAACTTCATGCTAACTTCAACTCCTCCATTTTTGCTTTTAATCATCTCAAGTTAGTCTAAATGATACCATGCTAAAGTGCAACAAATTTTCAATAAAATAAAACCCCAAGGCATATAATAACCTGTGACCAAATTAAAATTCTATAACAATATGAACACGAACTTTGCGACAAGAAAATTGTTTGGGTCGTGTTCTGCAGATGACGCGCTGCACTTTGGCATCATATTATTGCCAAAGCTTTGGATATTAATTAAATCTTAAGGAGTTTAAATCAAATTATATTCAAGGCTAGCCTTCCCAAAATGGCGCAACAACAAGTCGAGTGACGCGTTTTGGACAGAATCGCTAAACACTGTCAGTAAGCCAGCAACACCAAAACAAACCACCCTAATAAAACAATATAAAGCTCATAGGCCTCTCTAATGATACAGTTAAGTATAAAACCAGTCTAAACTCTGCCTTCTTAGAATTAATGTGAAGATGATTTGTTGACCTTTTCTAGAGCTTGAAGTATACTATCCCTAGTAATTACCTGGCACCACACCATTGGGTTGGACAAGACAGTAGACCTAACACTGACTACAAGACTATGACGATTAAGATTGAACAAAACCAACAAAAATCACACGAAAATATTCACCACCAAAACGTGGCCCAGAGTTGACCCTACTCTACCCTAGTAGCTACCCTCAAACTTTGCATGGAACACTAAATGAAAAAAAAGACATTAAAATTACCATCGAATTTTAATCAGGACCTGGATAAAAGTATTATTTCCATGACAATCCACCACTTTACTCTAAAACACGCCGCTCCAAATAATTACAATCTAACTTCATTAAATCGTAGCAACTCGCCAATATACAATTTAACGAACTTCAGTGACAACCTCGACCTTTAATTTCCTGAACTTACCTCTGCACGTGCCTAAATTCCCTCATTCTCCCCAGTCGGAGTATAAAATCCATTTTCCACAAATGCACATTGAGGAACACGATAAAAATACACACGAAAGAGGCGACAGTGGTAATTCACTTTTTTTCTTCCATTATATCATTTCGTCTTTTCCAACTTCCAACCACGAGGGGAATTGGCACACAGTCCCGGCAGTGAAATACAGCCAGCCAGGCCCTCCATGGGGCACGAGAAGCCCAAAAACTCACCGTAACCTCAGACTCGCCAGAAAACACCACGTGCTCAACACGCCATGACTCTCCCTCTCTCCCGCCGGTCGCACTCACTTCTCCCCTTATTTCTCTCGTTCCCTCCCACTTACCAAGGACTTCTTTCTCCTTAGCAGGTGCCTTGGGTTGTTCTTCAGGCTTGGCTTGTGTCTCCGGGTCCGCCATGGTGGTACAGATGGAAAATGGGTGGTTCTTTGGGTGAATCCCCCGTCCCTGATGTTTTCCTACACTCGGCTCTTGCTCTTCCAGCCAACACGGCACGAGGGGGCTGCTAAGACACCTCAGGCGCACGCTGATTGGTCCGTTTCTGCCCAGACGCCTTGTCTCCCCGCTTTCGATTGGCTCTTGAGGTGTTCTCTCCCTAAGCGGAGTTCTGATTGGTCGGAGAAGCTTGTACTGGGTTCGCTTTAGCTTTTGAGAGATTCGGATTTTCTCAAATTTTTCGATTGAGAAAATGATCGTTCTCAATAGAGTTGGTCAGATATAACAATTGGTAAATGCGAGGCAGAATAATATCTACAGATACATTTTTTATTGAAACGAGGGAAGCCATTTTGCCTGTGGGTACACACAGAGATCGGATTTCTTTCGTTTTTTTCTTCCACACCCTGATCTGAACTCATAAATTTTATTGAATTTTAAGGATAATTACATATAGAGTATAGGTATCCTTCTTACTTTAACGGAACGTCTCGTAAGTATTTATTATCATTTAGTTTAAACCACGCACATAAATAATTAAAAACATTATCAAATTATGTCTTCACAGGGTCACATCATAGCTTGGCAGCAAT
This sequence comes from Penaeus japonicus, assembly GCA_017312705.2. Classification (NCBI taxonomy): domain Eukaryota; kingdom Metazoa; phylum Arthropoda; class Malacostraca; order Decapoda; family Penaeidae; genus Penaeus; species Penaeus japonicus. Next base: position 204,119 of record BOPN01000675.1, on the reverse strand, counting down.
TGCATCAGTTTTATCTCGTATTTTTCTTAGTGTATGAAAATATTTGCATGAGAGTAACACTGAACGGGTACAGAGTGAGAGGGTTTCCCAGCTAATATCGATTTTAAGTATATGGACTCCAGATGTACGACAAATTGGTGTGGAGGCGAATGCTTCTTTATTTTAGCAGCAAGGATATTCCGTCTTTTGCATTAAAGCTTTTATCCATGAAATCGCCTAATTTTTCGCAGTTAAAACAGTACGAATCAGGTAGTTTTCAATAAAAAGAAAGGTGTAGAGTTCTGGCAGTCAGGCTGCACAGCAGCCTTACATGTGCTAAGCGGTGGGCTACTGCGCCGCCGTGCGTTTGATTTTGACCTTTACTTGCCTGCGACTTAAGGTTCGAGTTGCGAAATTTTTGGCCAAGCTTCATATACCGTTTAAGTTCTCTGGGACGCATTTTGATCCTTTTGAGCTTGGTGAATAAGGCTGATGTCCCTTCCGCTGAGGCAGAGCTGTCGTACCTTACGCAGCCTGGCCGGATGTACAGCGTCGATATAATGTATAGGGTAATGAAGAGGATAATATGCCGGTTTTCTTCCTTAAAGGCATTCATTTACTGCATTAGTTGAGAAATGAAAAAAAAAATACGGTCCAAGAAAATAGAGACAAAGAATAGTAAGTTGAAGGGAAATAAAGTTCTGGACAGAAAGTCTCGAGTAAATCATGGAAAAAAGTCCTTCGCGAGAATTTCCAAAGAAATATTTTTTTGGTAAATCATCACTAAAAGCCCTGAAGCCTTGTCAGGGAAGAGCCATTGCATCAAAAGTATGATGACATGCTGGTATAGTGACGCGATCAAGACACTGCATCTTACACGGTCAACAAATAACAGAATCTGTTATCGGGATCACGGTCGAGTTAACAGCAGGAGGCCTTCCTGTTGAGGACTCTGAACAGGAGGGCTGATAAGTGTCCAAACTGATAGGGCTTATCACTTTCATTTACAAGCTTACCCTGAGACAATGATAAGTTCAAGTGTCACTGATTTACGATAGTCATAATAGTGAAAGCATGTAACAGAATACCCACGATAATTTGTAGGTACATCTCGTTTCCATTCCATTTAAAAATGTCCTTTACTATGAAGACTATTGTAACGGAAAATGTTTATCAAGAAAATCCTTGTCGCCCTGTCAGCAGTGTGGCTGCATCTGTCTGTATTCTGTTGAGAGAACATCCTCTGGGAAGTGCCGGTCAAGTGTTAGCGCGTGTTACACTACCTGATGTGAACTGTACTGTAGAGCAGGTATATGTTAAAGACTTCATGACGGCTATTATCTGCAACAAGAGGATTGTGTTGTGTTGTTTTAAATGCTTGTTTGAGCATGAAGCAACGTCGAATTACCAAACGATGCAATATGATTGAAATCATATGATAATTGTTATTCCTAAGACCCATTATTTTTCTTCTCTCAGCATAACGAGTGATGGACACAGGCTTCGGGATCTTGCGGAGGTTCATGGTTCAAGCACGTCTGGCCACCTGAATCAATTCTCTTTGCAGTCACCTTGAACATGCTGTTGTCTGCAATACTAGCAATGCTATAGCAGTTCCAAGGTCCTCTCTCCTTCAGCCA
>BOPN01000675.1:180000-182500 GCA_017312705.2 Penaeus japonicus | reverse complement strand
ATTCTCTTCTGCAAAGCTCTGAGAAAAAGGTTATGAAGAAGGGATCGTTAGGATAAAGAAGTGAAAATCTGACTTTTGGTGTTAATTAAAATGCACAAGCGAGACAAATGCAGCCGGAATCGAGCATTCTAATATTTTTTTTATGATTCCGTATGACACAAGCTTTTGACTGAGCTATAAAACTATTAAGCCGTGCACCAACGAAGGATTTGAGGAACTAACTACCAAAGTGTAAGCTATGAATAGATTCTGGTGAGCTCTACGAGCCTAAACAGCTGGGGGATTAGGCGCTGCAAACCCACAAAAAAGAAATTGAAAGTTAATCAATTACAGGGACATTTTGAGGGCATATGAAATGGGTATTAGAGCATATTCTATAGTCAGTATCAAGTAATTGAATTCTTGGGCCTATGAGTCTATCACTAAAATAATCTCATTTTAATAACAAACACTAAAATAAATCGATTTTGTTGAAAAATTCCCTCGTTAAAAGAAAAGTTGCTTCAGGGAGTCTTTCGTGATTAGGGGCCATGAAGCTTAAGCTTCATTGGTCTCATAATAGACCCGTCACTGTCCACACAAAACACACACACACATATAAATATATATGTATATATATAGATAGATATATATATATATAGATATAGATAGATAGATAGATATACACATATATGTTTATATATATGTATATATATATATATATATATATATATATATAGATATATATATATATATATATATATATATATATATATATATATATATATATATATATATATACAAATATGTTTATATATACATACAAATATGTATTTATATATATGTATATATATATATATATATATATATATATATATATATGTATATATATATACATATATATATATATATATATATATATATATATATATATATATACAAATATATCTATATATATATATATATATATATATATATATATATATATATATATATATATATATATATATATATATATATATATATGTATATACACACACACACACACATATATATATCTATATCTATCTATATATATATATATCTATCTATCTATCTATCTATATATGTGTGTGTGTGTGTGTGTGTGTGTGTGTGTATGTGTGTGTGTGTGTATATATATATATATATATATATATATATATATATATATATATATATATATATATATATATATATATATATTTGTATCTGTTTGTTTTCTTTTTATCTGTATCTTTATTTTCATCTACTTGCTTTTGTCGATTTCTTCATCTATTTATCTAAATACGCCAGCATCTTATTCTGTGTGCTTATCTTTGTAAACGAACGCGTGTGTACCAATATCTATCTACCTGCAGCTAACCAGAGAAGGTTAATCTAAGCCGCCATATCTCCCACGACATAGGTGTCTCCGTGACACAGGAAGCAAACAATAATTTTCGGAAGAGTTATCAGAGCAGCATGACATCATCACTGCGCCGACCAATCACAGCGCTGCATTGCCCAGCGTGCGCCTGCCACGGCCACGAACGCTCTCGCGAACGCTCATCCTGTGTCGAGAACAGGAAGGCGGACATAAACTCCCTCTGTATACTCGGTAACGACACGAAGGACCCATAGGAAATATATCTTTGATAGATTTTTTTTGGGGGGGAACATACAAAGACTTTTTTTTAAAGAAGAGGAGGGAAAGAAAGACTTTTTTTTCTTTCTTTCTTTCTTTTTGTATATATACCTTGGTAGGAAGTTGCCTTTGTGTGCAGAAACTGGTTCGAGGCGAGCGAGCAGTGTGAATGACTCCGTGTCGTAAGTGCGGAAGACAATTTTAAAATGATGCAGAGGAACGAGGAAAAATATATTATAAGATTCGAAGAGAAATTAGATGCATACAGCATGCGTAAGGAAAGGAGGGGTCAATGACACAAAAATGGTGAAGATGTATCTATATACAGGGTATGATATTCGACTGAAACGCCAAAAAAATTGTAATCGTTGCTTTAATGTAAGAAAAAAATAACAAACTTATAACCTTTACTAAAACAGAGAGGTCTTAAACCCTTGTAAAGATTGAGAGAGAGAGATAGAGAGAGAGAGAGTTAAATATAGATAGAATAAAGATAGATAGACTAATAGAGAGATAAATAGATGGATAGATAGATAGATAAATAGATAAATAGATAGATAGATAGTCAGAGAGAGAGAGAGAGAGAGAGAGAGAAACTCAACAAATATAGTCAGCACTAGCTAAGAGAACACGGCGTAACCAAATGGGACACAACGCGAAGGGGAATAAGGGGAAGGTATCAAGTAAAAGGGCAATGCCTGACGGACAAGGGACAGGAGGATTAAGAGAAACGGAGGGGAAAAAAGGGGAAAATATTTGGTCGTTCAGGGGAAACCTTAGTGAGATGTTGGGAGTCATTATATGGTGAAATAATGGATTACGTGACAGGTAGAGTCTAGTAAAAATAAAACAAAAAGAGAAAAAAAGGAATGGAAA
>BOPN01000675.1:170000-175000 GCA_017312705.2 Penaeus japonicus | reverse complement strand
CCATTCTTTAAAATTTAAACATAGGTTTCTAATTTTCCCCCAAGGATTATCTGCAGAGAGAGAAATAAATTACTAACCTAATATGAAATTATATTTAACAATTAAGTTATATCAATATTTATAGACTAAATATCATCAAACCCATTTTAACAAATACCACAATATTAATACAGTTCAGTATTAAAACAATAACCACAATACATTCATATTTGACAACTAGTACAGATAAATCAAAGTAATGAATGCTCATATATTTTTTTCAGATGACTGTCAAATTCACCAGACTAAAAAATCCTAATAGAAAAAACAAGGGTTACATATATAAACTTACCTGTGGTGCCATCTTCTGCAGGTGAGAGTATTTGTGATCACCTAAGATAGGGCAAGCCAGTCCAAATCCAAGATGGACTCGTAGTTGGTGCTTCGCTCCCGTTTTAGGTGACATCTCAACAAGAGCTGCGTTATTAGCCTTAGACATAACCTGTAAAAACCCAGTATTAAATAAAGTCTTCTAGCATTAGATATACAAGTCTAATCTAATGCACATGATCAAATATTTGTTTATACCTTCCAAAAAACACAAAAGCAATAAACATCCTTACAAAGTAGATTTAAAATGTTCTGTTACCACAATCAAATCATATTCATATATCACACTCTTAAAACTTACCCTGAATTCTGTGACTGCCTGGTGCCTGTTTCCCGACGGAGCTTTATATCCTGCAACATCTGGGCACAATACCATACGTCTTCGACCATCAATCATGCCTTCGACAATAGGTATGTCAATCACACCTATAACAAGGTAAACATGAAAAAAGCTGAGTAATATAATATATATTAATGTATATATAATTAATGTACAAAATATATAATAATGTATAATGTATAACTATGTAATGAATGTATATAATGTATATATAATAATATAATATAATATATATATAATGACTTTAATGGGAACATAGTCATAACTTTAAATCTATCGGTACTTGTCACTATTTCAAAATGTAAATGCCAAGAATTACAACTTACTTAAATGCCATAAATCAGAACAAAAAATATTTAAAATAATGGCAAAATTTCAAAACCAAAATGTAAACTTTTAACTTTTTTGTTTATAAATGATCATTTTTAGTGCAGCATCCTAATAGCTTATTCATAAAGGATATAATCTATTTAGTAAAAAAAAGACTTTGCTTTTAGCCTTAACATCATTATCCTATCTGTTCCTTTTCCTCTTAATAGCATTCCCTAATGTAAAGATTTTCAGTCCTTTAAAACATATGCTATTATTGGTAAGGCACATTATTAGTTTTTTAAGGACTTGTTAAAAAAAAAGTGTAAAGATTGTGTTTAAACAAGTTCAGTAACTAACATTTTATTCAAACGATGCAGTTCATGATAAAGAATATTTAATGCTGCCTCGTACATTGCAGATACGGACCCTTTGTGGCACTGGTTGAAAACCACTGCACTAATGCACTCTCACAGAGGCAATAATTCTGTCTTTAACTTATGGATTATGTTTTCCTTTAAGAAATATGTAGTCCCATTGAACCAGATCTGCAGATTCTTGCCTTTTGCAAAAAAATCCAATATGGCTATCTATACATTAACAAAGCTGTCTGTATTACATCCATTACATATGTAATGGATCACAATGTTTCCAAAAGCTGTTGGAGACGACAATGCTTCAACTTACCATGCAGAGGTTTGGGTATGCCTTTTGTAATGCCCCAATACGTCTTTTTGACTTGACGTTTCTTGAACATTTCCTTCAAGGTACTTGCCATTGCTGGAGTCCTTGCTAATAGCATCACTCCTGCCATAAGACAAAATATTCTGGATAATGAAAGTAGAAAATGTCTCTGATGATGAACAAATATAAAGATAGGAATTGGATAAGATTCTGTATTGATAATCCTTATCTTATTCTAGGGAAGGAATCAACTACCAACACTAACAGAGACTTTTAAAATATTACAAAGAATAATGTATAATCCTTATTCCTAAATTATAATTTGAAATAAATAACAGCATACAATATCAGAATAATAATTACACAATTATCAATATCTGTTATTATATGCTGATACATCATAAAAAAAGATTTCTGAAAATATGCATGTGCAAAAATATTAAAACAGCGATGATACTGATATACATCAGGAAGTAAGGTTAATGTTTACAAGGCATCTATGCATATACCACTAGGCTGAACCCCTTACCAACATGTCTGCTACTGACCAATGTACCTTTAACTCTTTCAACTTTTAACACTATATTGTAAAAAAAAAAAACTAATTAACTAACTAACTAACTCCCTGGCAATTTATTTATCAACTAAGGAAACTAAGGAACCAGTCCAAGCTCTATTTTCCTAGAATAGAGAAGTTTTGTTGTCCTTTGCTAGAGTGTTAGAGAGCTTGACAATGCACCACTATCAGGTTTGATTTAAGATTGTAGACCTTTCATCATAGAAAACAGTAAGTTTAAAGTGGATTTGAATAGAACACAACCAATATAAATTTGTGAAAGAAAGTCTCTGTGGATGTCCTGAAGGAATATTCATAATAATAATAGCACCAATAACATTATCAACAATAAAAAAAAGGTTATTCTTGAACCTAGAACATCATTCCTGTGATTTTGGCACTCCATAAAGACCAACACACCTCTACCGTACATATTCCTCAAGACAGGGCTCGGACTGGTTCCATACTTAAAGACGAAGCACTATGGTGGCCTTCAAGCTCTATCTTGCTGAATAAACTTGGTGGTGTTTTGTTGCCCATTTACAAAAGTACCAATGGCATGAAAGCCATGGCATACTCTTGTTTCACTATAGGTGCATCTTTGATAAGTAACTGCGGGCTATTCTTCCCTTTCTGCTACACCCAATAGTGTTGTTTCATATAATCTTTGTAGGCTTGCTTAAACTTTTCTTTCTCTCATTGTTTCAAGAATAACCAATAAAAACTCATCATACAAAATATAAAGCAATAATTGCAACAATCCCAATTCAATCCCAATAGCAATAAGGCCCTTGAAATTATGGCATACCTGTAGTATCGGCATCCAGCCTGTGTACCATGTGCAGCTCTTCTGTTCGTAAATGTTGAGCCAATTCAGGTAAAAAATTGGTTAATACATGGTGCTTTCCTTCTGTTCCTCCATGCATGCCAAGTCCAAAGGGCTTGTATAAACCAATGATATCATCTGGAAAATTAGGTTAAAAATCTATATAACTTGTTTAATTTAAAACAAAAATTCTAAATAGAGACACAATCATATAATCAATAAATAATTAAAAAGATGTATTAATATATGTGCATGCATGCATGCACCCATGTATATATATCATCACTTCCAACCCATGTGATCTGGTCATTTATTGAGCAAAAAGAGGTATTTGTCAGGAATAAGAACACATGAAGATGAAAACAAATAGACATTGCTGCTTTATAAAGGAATCAAAATGACACTGCTATATAACTTAATATATATAGGAACTCTCCTAGCTTCATTTTGACGAATATATATGATGGAGGTTTGTTAATCTTAGCCAAAGTGTGAAGCGTGGAGGGCACAAACATGTCATTGATGTGGTTCTATTCTAGACAATTATCTAAAAAGATAATAACAAGGGGCAATTAACAATACCCCCAGTAAAGGTTGGTAAATTTCAAACTATCAGTTATAAGAATGAAGTTTTACACCGAGTTCATGCATCTGAATGAAAATATATAAAAAAAAGTTATAAATCATGCTTTATGTAATAACATGTGTGATAACTATTAACCCTATGATGACGGTGCGTCACACCCATGTGACACAGCTAAATGCCCGATGACGGGGTGACACACCAGTGTTACATTCCCGATGCAATATTGCATAGGCCTGGTGTAGGGGGTTTCCACTTATCGCTGGGCCCGTCGGGAATGGGTTAATAAAAAAAATTATCAAAAATATTCTTTAGAAAGGTTTGGTGATGTAAACAAAATACTCAATTCTAGATTACTTACACTTATCATAAATAATACTCCTTTTCAACAACTGTAATATTTCATGTTTTGTATATTTATCATTTCTCTTTTCATCTAATAAGCTTAAGACTTTCTTGTAGTTCTTCCTTGCACCCTCTTCCCCAATTTCAAACGTGTTCTCCCTCTCCTCCTTCCGCAACTGCACTACAAAGTCGTAAGCATTCTTTGGGAATGTTTCATTACGGTCTTGGTGGGTCTGTGAGTTTCTGGCAGGCTTTTTCCCATGTTCTTTATCCGACACCATCGGTGCATTTTTCTGGATTTGGTTCTGTATGAGTGATGGATCTCCAATATTCTCCTCTTTCCTAACTTCTATAGGTACTTTTTGAATGTTGTCAAAGTCTGTTGCGGTCTTGGAGTTCAAGGATTTCATTACATCTCCCTCAATTTCTGAATATTTACTCTCTGAAATGCTTTTCTCAGCTAATGTTAGATTGTCTAAAGAATCCTTGAAAAATATGCTATCAATGAATTGTAAATCCTCAGAATCATTCTTAACAAACTTTGATTCACTTGTCATCTTTGCATCTTTCTGTAGCTTGGGCTGTGGGATGCTGTCATAGTTTTTTACTGCATCCTTAAAATAAATGTCATCAACAAAGTTCAGACCATCGTCTTTGACTTGTGGCTTCTTTGGAGTTGAATGTTTTGTCTCTTGCATCACATTTAACTTTTCAAAATCTTGCTCAGCTTTACTGAACACGAGTTCGTCAATATAATTGTCCTGACTTTGACTCTTCTTATTTGCAAGCTCATTAAATTGCAACATCTCTGGCTTTGCATGATCATCTAAATTTCCAAGTGATGTAGGCTCACTCAAATAACCTGCATTTTGAACATCCTTCGTACTATCATCAACAGGCCGAGGTATCACAATATCCTTTATATTATGCTTTTCCTGAATGCCTTTTGCGTCAATTTCCTCTGTCTTATCATACTGCCCGTGAACCT
>BOPN01000675.1:162500-165000 GCA_017312705.2 Penaeus japonicus | reverse complement strand
CGCGAACTTCACCAAATCCTTCGAGACGGACGATGAAAATCTGAGGAGGTTCAACCTGACGCAGGAGGAGGTGTCGAAGGGGGCTGTTCATCTCAATTCTCACGGCGAGGTGAAGAAAACATTACTGTTGAGTGATGGTTGCTATTAATGTGGTAATGTTTATGAGTATTATGGAAAGTATACTTAGTGAAAACTGATAAAATTCATAATATATATATAATTTTTAACACACACAAAAAAAACGAAATGTATAAGCCGTCATACCTACCAAGAAACTAGACCTATGTCCTAATATCAACGACTGTAGTAAAAAAAAAAAAAAAAAAAAAAAAAAAAAAAAAATGGATGAATAAGAATAATCTAATCAAACAACACGTAACCACATCTTCCCACTTACATTTGCCTTAGGTTGACGAAATCGAAGTGAAAGGAATGAAAATACCTTTGCATTTGGACTTGAGACAGGAACTTGAGTCGCTCACTTACACGTATCTGACGGTGAACAACGGCTCTTGGTCGGTCCGGGTCCGCGACTACAAGAATACCACTCTTGATGACTTTAAGGGTATGTCTATTATTATCTATTATTGTTTTGTTTTGGTTATTATCAATGTTATTATTACCTTGATTATCATTATTATTCTTATTTTTACCATTGTTATCGTCATCATCATTATCACCATTATTTCCTTCTTTGTTGGTGTTATTATCATGATTATTATTATTTACTTCTTATTATCATTACTAGCATTATCATTATTGGCGGTTTAACTATTATTACTATTCATTATTACTGTTGTTGTTTTGTTGCTGTTATTTCTATTATTCTTATCATTATCATCATTTCCTTCTGTTGCCCTTATCATTATTATTATCCTTATTATTATCATAATCATTTTTATTGTTATTTTCATCATTATTTTTATTATTATTACCATTATATCCATTGCTAACATCATTTACCACTTGGAATCATAAGGCTACAGATAGTCATATTTAAGTTAACTTAAACACTCAAAATATGTGACCTTTTTTCCAAGACGATCCACTTCTGGTGCCCGAAAATGTAACTCTGGACTGGTCCTTCACTCCCGAGTTCATCTTAAATCCAGCAAACATATCAGTGAAATCAGGCGTACAGGAAGCCAGTATCCACTTAGATAACGATACGGTACGTGCATATGTTTTCTTTATTCGTTCATGAGTAATTCTACAAATTTAAATATTTCTGAAAGTAAGGAAAATCAACTAGAGGCTTACATTTGGCTTTGTACGTTCGCATTCAAGGTCTTTTCTGTTCAGTTCCTTGTCTAACTTCTTTATAATCCCTACTTATCTACTGCCGGGAAAGCTATTGTTATTTACTTCAATAACACACTGGAAATAAATGTTTTTTTTTCATAATAAGTATCATTTGATATTTGGAAGTTCGATAGTACTGATACATCGTTCAGCCTTATTCAGTTAGGCTTTCGGCAACTGTAAGATATGAAACAAGTTAAAATCATAATTTTGTTTGATGTGTGGGAGTATCTCGAAGCTGCCCGATTAGGAACTGATGTCAATGAATAAATATGACACACATTTTTACAGCGTTTTGTCTTATATATTTCCACGACTTTCCAGCTATTGTTCCAGTACACACAAGGCACCGTGAAAGGAGGGAGTTGGGTGTACATCCTTCCCTACACTGGCATGTACCTTCGAGTCTTCAATCCTTACACTCGGCAGCTTACTCTAAGCAAGTATTTTGACACCGAGTACTTCATGGACAAGGAACTCGTAGAGAATTTACGGAACCTCAAGAAAGGTCGAATTGCCATCATCACTACTTTCGTAAGTGCTTTATGTCTCCTCTTGGATTTCCTCGAGATGGAACCAATCGAGTCGCGATTATGTGAATATCGGAATCTGTTTAAGAGGATTTTTTTCAGAATTAGTGAGTGGTAGCAATCCTTTTATAGAGCCATTGCATCATGAATTGCGAAAAATTGCGTGCATTCGGAATCCATAAACCTGTCTTAAACATTATCCCAAATATTAATTTAATGCAATATACATGCATTTGACATAACTTCGCAATTACTTTCTTGCTTCTATTATATCACAGCAATTATTTCAGTACATCACTCGTGTTTTCCTCCACGGATGGTTAGAACCACTTCTTTTTCTCTTTCAGTACGACGCGTCCGGACACCTTGAATCTTCATCGAGGGATGTCCTTGAGGAATTCGGATCCTTCGCAGTGCAACATCTCAATTTCCGTGACCTCTGGGCATGGGTATGGCAGGTGGGCGGAGCGACCCTGGCCGAGGGACTGGTCACAAACCAAAAAGGAGTTCAGACCATTCCGCCGCCGCTGTACCTGTCCCTGCAGATACCAGCGACCGATTCCGCAGGTACCTGGTACATACTTGTCTCCACATACCTCACGTGTCACTCCATGGGTATCATAAAAACGAGTAAAACAGTTACATTTCCGTTGATTCCTTTGCAGGTA
>BOPN01000675.1:145000-155000 GCA_017312705.2 Penaeus japonicus | reverse complement strand
TGTGTTATATCTTACTTGTTTATTAATTTTGAGCTTTTGGGTGGTGAAAAAAATCCAAATATAGTTCATAACATGAATTTATATTTATATAAATAGAATTGGGAAAATAAGGAGGCTAGACTCGTTTCTGTCCATATCTTGATTCCAATAGTATCACTTATTAACCTGACTTGTTTAAATCTTGTAGAACTTATAGCACCTAATGTGACAGAATCCATCAGCAATGTAATTGTCTTCTATTAAAACTTCTGTTTTACCAAGTCATTTCATTCGACCAAGAAAAAAACATTAAAGTATATCAAATACATTCTGGAATGTAGTTCAGTGCATACACGATAATTCATGATTAATATACATTTTTCTTTATTTGATTTCCATTGAAAGAATCCACTATGAGATGTAATTTATTTTGAAAACTTATTAAAAGTTTTTTTGCTCATGGGAATAATTAAAACTTTCTTGCTAAATATATATTAATATAGTAGTATTATAAGATATCTCTTTTACAGAAGCAGGTCATGGCAGCACCATATGGTCCCCTGAAAAGATAAACCAGATAATAATTTTGTTTACTCTCTTATCACTGATCGTGTAATCCAACAGCAACTGTTATTTTTCACATATACCATTGCATAATGTTTTTATAAATCTCACACATTACATTTATCTAAAGTAGATTCAAAACTGAACTTTATTCAGTAGTTTAAAGACCATTTATGGGGAATATAGGTTCAAAGCAACTGTACCTTTATTTATTTTTATGACCTTAAGGTATCAGAGGGATTTCTGTCTTTTCATATGGTTCACATTTCTCCACATTGGGGCTTTTCCCTTAATAGCTATTCCGATTTTTCTTTAACAAAATAGATAATGGCATTTAGAATTCATTGAGAATAATTAAATTCCCATACATCTAACAAGCTTTATATGATAAGCTGTTGCATATAAAGTCTCCTTTATGAATCAAATATATTTAGATTTTACTATGAGTAAGAAATACAACTCCATCTCATTTTATGAGTTGGATTTTCCGAGCTTTGAGAGAACATTACCAGATTGTAAGATGTACTAAACAAGGTCTCATGATCAGAAAAAGTCCATATCTCTTTTTGTTACCCACTACCTGAACTTCTATACTTCTCTACTCTACTTCCCAATTTCAATTCTCTATTTTACTATTTTCTTAATATAAAATAGATTTTCTTTTACAGTGCTTTACAGAAGCTACAATAAAAAAATTCCATTTAAATGCTTCTTCACAGAATTGTATCATTTTTTTAAAAATTAAGAGCCTTAATTATGGGAATGTAATACTAAATACTTATATATCACTTGTTGTGGTGTAGTATAAAAGCCCGGATTGAGCAAAATTATCTATCATCAATGTCTCAATATTGTGACATAACATATGCACAATGAAAAAGGTAGGGAAAAATTTAATTCTTAGTGATGCCAAGGATGAATTATTACAATACCATGCTTTTGCAGACACACACACACACACTAACTAAAAATGTTAATTAACAAAAACAACAATGAAATGGTTAAAAAAAACAAGGTTGATGTTAGAATATTTTATAATAGTAAATATATGGACAATATTGTACTAACAATTTAATTGTGTTTCTCATATGTTTTTTATAGGCACTTTTGAAAAGACTTGCTTGGAATGCATACATACCATTAAACATAGTCTTGATTTAAAACCATAATTTTCATATCAAACTGTCTCACCATATCTTTTAAATGACATTCTCTTCTTATAAGAGAATATATTCTTGAAACATATATCTCAAATCCAGGTCACTGCCTCATCTGTTTTCTTGTCTTGAGTTTTCAGTTTTTATTGATTTTCTCCCTAACAATGTATTGGTGATACAGGAATATTTGAATGATTAAATATTTTTTAGCATTGTGCTTTGAATATTCTTTTGTAAACTGTGCATTCAAAAATGTTCATGCAAGCTAATAAGACTTAACAATGAATTATATCAGCCCTGAAGGCACCTTCACATCCAACTAGTACTCAGAGATGCTGTATTATATATTTATTCTAAATGTTCTAATCATATGAAGTTGTCTCTGTGGAAAAAAAACTTTTACTCACAATCACATTGTGCTGAAATGTAAAATAGGAGATTCAAACAAATTAACTTATTAATATAATAAAACATGTGAACAATGATCAAACAATCATTTGGGATCAATACAATAAATAATCTGCTCCAAAGAAGGGCCATTACTCATACAAAAACTGTTTTGTATCAAACTTGACCTGTGTTTTATTCAGAACATTTTTTGATGCCAAACATAAATCCAATCCAACAATCTTTTCAAGAGTTATTGCCTTGAAACAAACATGGCACTGGCTAGAGTGAATATATGTTCACACATACATACTGGGGCATACATAACACATCACTGAGATACAAAAAAAAGTTATCTTCTATGACTAGAAAGTGAAGTTATTACATAAAATCATGACACAAAGTATATCACAGAGTATGCACTTGTAACTAAAGTCTTTGTGTTGGACGGAAACATTGTACATTTTGTCAAATCTGCACATATTTGAAATGTGAAAATTCTGTTATATATATCATGTGACATTGCTTTCCTAAGAAATATGAGGTACAAGTCACCTCTGAACTTTTTTAAATATTTAAAAAATCTCTGTGAGACACAAATTATCAGATATAAGATAAAGAATGAATAAATATAAATGCATAATTAAAAATCCATGTTTTGTATCTAAATGAATACATTAATAACTCTGTAAAAATACTCTATAGGGATATGTGTGCAAATCTTCAAATGACTTTTTAATTATTTTCTTTGGTAAGCAGAAAAAAAAATCATCAGATGTACCTAAGTGTCTACTCAGGCAACAAATCATCACCCAATTCCTCATCAGCAAAGTCGTCCTCATCTTGCTTTCTTCTCATACTTGTCTTTGGGCGTTCTTGCAGTGGGCCTAAGGGATCCACATAGCTGCTGTCTGTTGTCGGACATAAACAAGATGTTACACCTAGAGGGAAAGGTAAAGAAAAAACAGGAGCAAAATAATGAAAAAATAGTAACAATCTTTCAACCCATTGTGGACGGGTGTCATGACATACATGACGCAGGAGCTTTGGCCTGATGACGAGTGTCATGAAGTACATGACTGTGTTATTTTATTGTGCTATGAGTAATGAATGCATGCTGATGATAATTGCAGTCATAATTATTATAATTTCTGTAATATTAAACAAAATGGGTTCCACCTAACATCCAAAACCTAGATAACACCACTTTCTTCTACCACCAGCAGGAGAAAGAGCCTTGAATGGCAACCATCCACAGTCTCTAGCAAGCACCATCTTCATAGAGCAATGGCACATAGCAAATTGCTGACCTCTAGCTCTAAAGTAACACAGATGAAGGATGTGCAGGCAGAACGAGAAGAGGAAGTTGACTCAAACCATGCCCAATATCTACAATGTTCCCCTGTGCCAGTATGGATGTCTTTTACTGGCTATCACAGTCATAAACACAAGTTTCCTTCCTCTTCACTACCTCATCATGTTGTCTTCAATGTAGATGGTTATGTGTTTCACATTCGTTCATGACAGTACATAATCAGAAAAAATAAAGCTGCTTTCTGTCCTCCCATAAAACAGCAATACTTCTATCAAACTGAGTATAAAGAAAATAATGAGCTGATATGGGCCCTAAACTACAATTTTAGTTAACTGCAGCACTGATAGAGCCTGTGATATACAGATATAAGTCTCTAAATACAGTAAAACAGTGAGTGACTAAATGGGAGTGGGAAAAGTCAAGGAATATTGCATGAAGCTGCCTCAATCTGAAATAAAACCAATCTTGGACCCTCGGCAAGCAAATCTATCCCCCGTCCACAATTGTGCAGGAAACAAGATGAGAACAATCTGTGAAAAAATTGTCACAAAATATAGTACCTGTACAATCAAGTTTTCACTCACCAACTTCCTTGTTAGATGGCACAAATGGTTCATTCTCATCAAGCTCATTAAGTGAGAGGCGTGTCATTCTGCCACTCATGGCTGAACCTGGGATACTGCGAGAGCCACGGGAACTTGCTCTGTAAAGCATCAATGCATCAGTATAATAATTCATAGTTCCATGCTATATGACAGAAATGAGCTGTTGTGACATAACGGCAGAGTCTAGTGGTTGTCATATGAGGTGAACATCTAAACACACTTTTTCTGTTGCTTGTAAAGTATTTCAAGTTAATGCTACTTCTCATCTTCCACAATTGTCCCACATTTTCTCTTCAAGCCTAGATAATCTTTGACCCAATCTTAACTTCATATCTCTTCTGTTCATTCACTCTTTGTTACTGGTCAGGAACTGGTCACACATGTTGCTTTCCCCACACATTTTCTTACCTAGCACCTGGACCTGGACTCTTGGGAGGTAAAGCCCCTGGTTCCTCGTGGCCAGAAGCAGCTGAGCCACTACGTGAAGCCCGAGAAGATGATCTGGAGGTTGCAGTAACAATGATACTCAAGAATGGCTGTACGTCAAACTACGTGCGGGACAGGATCCTTCTACTCAGTGTGCCTCATAACTACTGTTTAAGATGCAGCTATGATTTCAACTACTTATCCCCCTTGGAGTGTTTTCATTGATGACTTGGATAAACACATATCTGTATCTATAGATACCTTTGTTTGAAGATATGAATCTACTGAAACTCGACAAATATAAATGTGATGCAAATAAAGAATTAAGATTAATGTACCAAAAAAGTTATGAATTGATATGACAGCTATGACATAAAAATTATAACATATTCTGTAAAAGGGCAATATCATAAACCAGCTGTCACATGAATATTTAATTTAGTAGATTAAAGTACACTGCTATAGAATAATACTGGCTAAACCAACCTTCATTAGCTAGTTGGTTGAAGTAAATTTAAGTTTGATTTTACAACAGACAAGCATAGCAGATAAGACAAGGCATTCCTCAGTTACTCCTCAGTATATGACAATGGATATTCCATTTGAGGGTAGGATCATGTTTTTTTATGACAGACGGTGGATGGTAAGATGAATGACTTAGGTTACAGATGGTGGATTTTCTGTGTATCCCCAATAAAAGAAAGAGAGAAAAAAGCATTACATTACAAAGCAATATTACCAAATATATCAAATATCTAAAGAGGAACTAATATGGTCAAACCAAAATGCAGTAAAAGTAATAAAGATATTCATAAAATTAATAACAAAAATATAAAAAAATCAGTAACTAAAGGACTAAAATGTCAAATATATTCTAACTGCAAATCATTCTACAATACTATTGTAAACATAGAATAACAAACTCATATACCAGTAACTCCTACATACCCAAGTAAAATCAAGCTAACGTTAAAAAAACAGTTATCTGACCTTCGAGATCCAGGACGAGAGCCGCTGGCAGCTCGACTCTCACGCTGCTCTTGGGCCCTTTCTGCCTTTTTCAGCTCTTGGGCATACTCAGCTGCTTCCTTTAACCCTAGGTCACTACTGAGTCGAATCAGCAATTTCAGACCTGAGATAGAAGAATTGAAAGATTTAACTCTACAATTCTCTTTATAAACCCTAATCTATGATTATATTTTCAAGAAGGTATTTCCAAGCTACTCTGCCTGTCTTCATAAAACTAATCAAATCCAAGATTTGAAAGTAAAACAACTATACAAACACTCTATATTTTCTGGGAATCTTCGATGGATCTGCTTGTATGTCTGCAATGCCTGTTGGTAGCTGCCTGACCGCCTGTGGCATGCAGCCGTCATCAATTGCCACTTTACTTCATCAGGTTGCATCAATGCAGCTCTTTCAAAGTAGCTAATTGCCTTTTCTGCAACCTGGTGCTCAATGAAGTAGGATCCCAGCCAATCAATTACTTCCAGGTTGCTTGGGAAATATCTGTAAGACTGGAAACAAAAACCAAAAATTGTAAAAATGTATATACTTGTATTGGATGACCTGTATATAAATTACACATCTAATGCATACTGATTTCATCATGGAAATCCCATCCAGAGAAAATTAAACTCACATCAAAGTAGTACTGGTATGCTTGCTGCTTGTCACCTTCAGAGTCAAAAAGCTGGCCTAGTCGCTGATGGATGTGAGGGTCAGTTGGAACCAGACCAAGTAATTGTAAGTACCTGAAAGTTTTAATTGACAATGACAAGTCAAAATCCTGAACACAGTGGGGCTAGTACAAATTTAGTGATCAAGAAAAAAGATAACATTTCCAGAGACAAGGTGCATGAAATTCTAACTATGTTTTTGTGCAGATGATTTTGCTTTTCTATAAATCCCTATCCAGTAACTCAATCCTACTGACATGAGATTCTGATATCCAGAAGTTTTAAAATCCTTTTCATTTACAGTTAATGTATTTAAAAAAATTAAGTCAGTTACTTTTCATGAAAGTCATACATAATTCCAATCTCATACAAAGTTAAAAAATATATGCTATTCACAACATTCACATAATACAAAGTATAAAAAGCAGAATTATAAATAAATCAGAGAATCGAATCTCACCACTCAGAAGCCTGGTCAATGTCACTCAGCTCCTGATACAAGCTGGCAATCTGGTAGACTACTGGTGGATAATTGCGAACAATAGCATGCATTTTCAGCAATGAGTCTAATGCCTCATCATAGCGTCCAAGTTTCTTGTTTGTTAGCCCTGGAAAAAAATGATAGAAAAGCCTGTGATGCAAAGGAAGAATAATAATCAAGTGCTTTGTTGATTACAGTGACCTCTCGCTAAACCAGCCTCTAGGTGTTACATATGCTTAACACGTAGCCACCCATATGAGAGTAAGATTATGAGTGAGGAAACTATCCTTTTTTCCCCATTGTCTGCAATTTTAGGTTGAAAATCATTCTTCAATAGAAGTCTAAAAGAACAATGGTTTATCTGTACTTTGGAAAGTTGCAGCCCTTCAACAATGGTTGATAGAGTCATAAAAATGCAGGAGAATATAGGACACACAAATAGAGTACCCTCCATTGTCATTGCCTGTTTAAATGATAATTTTTTTTTTGAGCCATAGACAACTCATTGACAAACAACAAAGACTCATTGAAGGGGACAAGGGAAAATAAGACGTTAGTTACAAGCTGAATGATGATAACCCTTTGTTGACACTTCTCACAAGAGCTTGGGCGAGTATGCAAGGTCACACCATTGTTCACTGGAAGAAGTGAGAAAATTTCCCTTTCCACTTCAGATTCTCTTGAACAAGTCTTTGATGCAGCTGAGTTGTGTATATATATGTGTTTGAATGAGGGTTATATTTTTGCACTGAGTAATAATTATACTGACAGTTCTAACTAATTCATACCATTGTATAATTACAAACATATAATAAATAATTATCCCCTTGTATCAAGCATAATATTTTCTGATATGTGTCACCTATCAGTAAACATGCACAACAAAGCCCTATTGTTAGGAACAAAACCTATGGCAGTCAGCCAATGCAAAAAGAGTGCATAATTAAGCCCTTATATTGCATTAAGAACTAGAGAGAAATTGTAACAATGATATAATTATAACTTTGCACACTGTTCAGCATTAACAGTAAAGAAAATAACTGATAAGCATTTTTATAAAATCTAACCATTAATTCTTACCAAGGTTGTATAAAGCTTCCACACACGATGCATCTATGTCTAAGGCAGCTATGTAGTGTTCACGAGCCTTCTCATAATCTTTCCTATTGAAGCAGCAGTTCCCCAAATTCACAAGGGCGGAGTCATTGTAGCCATTAGAATCCCTTGCCATGAGGGCGTATTTTTCAGCCAGGTCAATTTCATTTTGCTGTGGAAAAAAAAATGTCAGTTAAGAAAAAAAAGGCTAATCCCTACCATGACTCAGACTCATCATTCTTTTCTGAAAATTCAAACTAATTATGCAGTAAATGGGGTAACCTGAGTGCAAATTTTTGTGCACTTTCTATAATCTATTCCCTTTACATATTGCATAATCCTTATCACACATTCACTTTAATCTGTACAAATATTTGTATACAACAGGACTCTTTCTCTCGAAACTTTTAGAGGAGGGTCCATACTGCTTTCAAAACATTTTTTAACTGCACAATAACATTTCAAAGTTTCAAAGAGGATCATTGGCTATAGATCTGATGTGTCTACAAAAATAATAAGCAGGATTGGGTAATGCTCTGGATTATTGCCCAAAAAGGCAATAATTCACTGAGTGGAACCCCAAACTACCCAATGAAAACAATGAGGCAAATGAGAATGAATGTTAGTATCCTTCAATATAATCTTGAAAATAATGTGAAAAGCTCTATATGCTTGCTATAATTACATTTTGATAAAAAACAAAATCATTTTTTTCTATACTTTGTAAATGTCCTAATCTGTATATATTTGAAGATAGTACATAGCAGTCTTGTGAATAGTAGAAAGTACACAAAATCTTGCCCTCATGTGATAGCCTCATAAGATAAGTATACACATATTTACTTTAAACTGTAAATAATACTAGTACTGTAAAGCCAAAGTTCACATTTCAACATTTGTCTGATATGCACCATCATATAATCTATATAAACTGCTTTATAAATGAATGATATTGTTCCACACATTCCTATCAGTATATACAAGCACATCAAGTAAGATCTTACCAAGAAGTACAAGAAGGAAAGATTTGTAGCTGCTGTGCTGGCTACTTTGGTCTCCTTCTTTTCAAACATTTTGAGAGTTTCTACAGCATCTTTAAAGTTCTTTTGCCTCAAAAACATGACAGCTTTATTGATTTCCAGATCATTTGCCAGATCAGCATACTGAGAATTCTTGATGGCATCAACACACCTGGAAAGAAATAGCTTTATAATCTGAAAAGCATTTTTATTCATACATGCACATTAGGGGGTTTCAATAGCAGTAAAAATGTGAAAAACTGCTAGCATTTCAGGTGCAATCTAAAAAAATAGGCACATTGATTTTTATGAGTCTAGAAATATTTATTTTTAGAATCAAAATATATTTTGCATTTGAAAATTTGCATTGAATTTGACACCTTGGACTGGCCATATATGTGAACCACATTTTGTGTTTAAAGTGTAACTATTTTATTTCTAAAACAAATTTCTAAAATATTGGAATTTCATATATATGTATTATCGTGAACTTGGAAACCAACAACATAATAAATTACCAGTTGTAACCCTCACTGAAGGTATTTTCAATAACAGGTGAAATGAGTTTTGCTGCAGTAAGTATAGAACGTTCAGCCTCTTGTTTCATCTGCCTCTCCATCTTTCGAAGAGGATCGTTGCGAATGACCTCAAGAATCAGGTTGGATTGAGTGTCTTCCTAGTGGATAAGATATAATAGCAATAACTGAAATTGGTTATTCATTTACTTAATTCTTAACTATCATTATCTTCTTTTTTTCAATTCTGTGTACCTTCATATGTCACAAATTGGTCATTCATAAGTCTAGTTTACATTTTGATCTACTATAATGTCATAAGATACATTAATTATTTGCCAAAGCGTCCTAAATTTTTTCACTAAATTTCTAAAATTAATATCATAACAAATCAACATAACAAATCATCATAACTTACTGATGAAGTTGTGTACTTCTCATCATCATCAATATCTAATTGGCATTCAAGTAGACGAAGGAAACCTTTCTTCATCTTTTCCTTGTCTCCAAGAGCATAATATGCTGTAACTAAATCCAGCCCAGTCTTGAAGTTTGCCTCCTCTTGCATAATGTATTCAAAACTGGTACATGCCTCAGAATACTGTGCCATCTTGACAAACACCAGGCCAATATTGTGCATTATTTTTATCCTGTAAAGAAATATTTTGGGTTAAATGTGGTTCAGAATTGAAGGAGTTCATGAAAATGATTCCTTAAATGGATTAGATTGTCTGCTTGGCTCCATATCTTTTAGTAGTAACCAATCTCACTGTTA
>BOPN01000675.1:122500-137500 GCA_017312705.2 Penaeus japonicus | reverse complement strand
TGCATAGAGCAGTGATGGATGTGCTTTATGTTATTTATGTTTACCCTCTTTTCACTTTTTCCCATCATGTTATTGTTAACCCAATGATGACGGTGCGTCACACTCGTGTGACACAGCCAAACTCCCAGTGCCAGGGTGTCATGCCAGTGTGACGATTACAATGCAATATTGTAATCGCCCGGCATAGGGGTTTTCGCATAGCGCGTGCCCCATAGGAAAAGGGTTAAGCCTTATTTTTAAGGCCAGAAGTAGAATGAAGAACTTGAGGGCTAGGTTTTTAATTTGTTGATTACCGACTTTTACTTTGACGTAATTCAATTATAAAGAGAATGGAAAGCATGACAGGTTGGCTTTAGAGTTTGTATAGATAATAGCAAAATTGGGAGCTAATCCCTTTATCCTGAGTTTTACTGTAACCTGAATACTTATTTCACTTAAATGCTTGCATGGATCGCAATTTCGAGTCTCAACATTATCATATTTTTTTGTATTTTATGACTTTTTTCTTAACCCATTGAGTACAGGTGTCATGACATGTAGTGACTCCTGTAGAGCTACATGGGTTCTTAAGTCAACCGAAACCTGAGTTTTGTAATGGATTAATGGAAAAATATTGCTTTGGCTGGTCTGCACTACCCGGAGGGCAGAGAAAAAGCTTTCCCTTCCCCTCTAATTTTTAGCCGGTGCCACCAGCGGGTAGACTGCCTGTCCTGATTACTAGTTAGGTCATTAGGTAAATTTTCCAAATAACGCCGCGTTACTAAATACTACAAAAGTGGTATTGATGGATTCCTTTCAACCTCTGTTATTCATATATAGTGGAAATAATGTGTGCTTCCACCCCTGGACCCCACAATCTGGGTCCCAGTAGTAGGGGAGGGCATGAAGTAGATCAGGGAAATTGCAGGGTAAAATATGCAAAATCTTAACCCAATTACCTACCTAACTTTGCCAAGTTTACAAGTTAGCCCTAGCCAATGGAGGGCTTTGCCCCCCTGCACCCTCGCTTTCTTAGGGCACTTCGTGCTACCTTGTGCTATTTCGGGGCATATTTTGCATGCAAAATCTTAATCCAATTACCTACCTCACTTTGCCTAGTTTTGAAGTCAGCCTTTGTCAAGAGGGGGCTATGCACTTGCGTTGATAACAAGAGCTTAAATGAAAGTTTGGAGGAAAATAATGGGATGAGACTTATATCAGTGAAGATGACAACTGCACATGTTGCGTTGATAACAAGAGCTTAAATGAAAGTTTGGAGGAAAATAATGGGATGAGACTTATATCAGTGAAGATGACAACTGCACATAGCCTCTAGGTTTGAGATCTCTCCTGGGGTGCATCCAGCTGGAGTAAAATATTCCAAGGATGTGATATCATGTCATCTGCCACAAATGAGTTAAGCATAATGTTCATATGAATGTAGATAGATAGATTGATAGATATTTATATATTCATATGTATAAAGATAGTATACAAATGTATGCCTGTCTAGTGATATAGAGCTATTTTGATAGCATTAATCAAAGATTGACTTTTAAAAAATTATGTTGACAGTTTTATTTAGTTGGTGTTGGTTATCCTCCATATCTGTTTCTTTAAGGTATATGTGCAGGCTGTAATATGAATCCATTTAACCCTTTCACGGCGGGTGTCATGGCGAAAAGTGCTTAACCAAGTGTCGTGTGTATTTGACACGGCATCAGCATCTGCATCTGCTCACAGTTGAAGTGTGCACACAGTTATGAATTATTATGGATTTAATGGCTAGCTCTAGAGCTACAGGGTTCCAAAGTCAGCTTAAACCCTTGTTTTGTGACCGATATATGGAATAATGCTATTTAGGGTAGTTTGTGCTTCCCAGAGGGCGGAGAAAACGCTTTCCCCATCCCTCAAATTGTATGCAGATGCCCCTAGCATTGTGTAACCAGCTTGACTGCTAGTTTGGTCATTGTGTGCACCATCACCACAGGGTTAGTATGAAAAAATTGTATGGCATATGGATGTAAATCAGTCTTGCCAACTCCACTCCATTCAAATGTAATGTTTTGGAACTTGACAGTTGTGACTTCTCTTCCAATTTAACAATTACTTGACGATTTCAAAGCCCTGCCCACAGAGTTACTTTACAATTGCTTAATGGAATATTAAGCCTTATATTTATGATTATTTTTATGGAAAATTGACATCTATATTTTTTTTGCGGGGGGAAATGATTGTGGTACAACTTGACATATTTATATTTAGAAAGACTGTCACGAAGAATAATCTTATAGGAAATCATTATGTAGATAAGGGTTATTGTTCTTCAGACTGAAATAGTCTTTGAAATAGTCTTTACAAATATTTTATGTTTTGATTTCCTAATTAAAAAAAAAAAAAAAAGTTACAGATTGCCTCATAGGAAATGTTTGCTTACAATGTGCTTTCCACATTGAAAACTGCACTGCATAGGATATTGACTTTTCAGATAATCTAGTTAGCACTTTAATGCATTTTCTTGCAACATGAGCAACCATAATATCGTATAATTTCTCTTTTGTTTACTGAACAGATTTGAAATGTTCAAAGTTTTTGGCAAATATAGATATGGATTAATCCTTGCTAATAATTCTCCTGTATTTGTCATCTTAAAATTTAAGTGCAGATATTTTTATATAGTTTGTTTTATAGAACTGCTAGTGAACATTTGCAGGGGGTAGACAGTTGTGTAATGTTTAAATGAGTCAGTCTGGTAAAAAAGAAAAAAAATCTGTTATATGAATCCTCAAAGTATAGGGGATAGGGGGGGGGGGGGTAAAAAGAAAGGACAATGTATAAGCAATGTAAGAATTCCTTAATTTATAAAGGTATCTGTACAATAATCACATTCTTCTACAACACTCAAATTCAAATTGCTTCATCTTTCAGGAAAGGGAGGAAAGAACAGGCGACGTGGTAAGAACGAGAACGAGGCCGAGAAGAGAGAATTGATCTTCAAGGAGGAGGGCCAAGAATATGCACAGGTAATTTTTGATTTATTTATTGGTTTATTTTTACAAGTATTTTGGCTGGTGTAGGCATTGTTTGCAAGAGATGAATTTTATGGATACACGTCTTTGGTCAATGTAATAACAACATTATTTTCATTTCATGGAATCAGTTATGTCTTTAGAATCTTGAGTCATATGTTATTCACATTTTGTGATGAGTAAAGATTTTGATTATGATTTCATGAGGTGATAATTCCATGGAAATGTATTTGTTTCAGTATGTATATTGATTATTTGAAACCATTATATTTATGTAAGAAATTTACATTTATCATTTTATGTTATTGCTATCATTTTCATCACATATGAGTTTAAAACTGTGCTAATTTTTTCTTTTATCTGCGTATTAGGTCACAAAAATGCTTGGAAATGGCAGATTGGAGGCCCTCTGCTTCACTGACGGCATGAAGAGGCTTTGTCACATCCGTGGAAAGCTCCGTAAGAAAGTGAGTAAAATTGCACATTCTGAGGCATTTGATTTGGGCATGTTTTGATCTAAACTTGATTGGATATGAAAAAGAATGCCAGTTGGTGTTTGAGCATTGCTGATTAAAGAGAACTCTGTGCTTGTTACCATTGCTGAAGTACTACATTTGGGGTCATAGATCTTAACTTTAATGCATAAAGTTTTGAGTTGTCTATTATAATATTTGTGTTTTACCATGTGGGCCACTTTTCGTGAACTCGGTTTTCATTGAATTGTTGCAAAGACCCTGAAGTATGAACTCGGCAGGTGTATAATGTTTTCATTTGCTCTTGTTGTAATACATCATTCCCAAGGTCTATCAACAGTGGATTTTGGAAGCCTTGTTTCCAAGTTTTCCCTTTTCTTTTCTTCCCTTTTATGTAAGATTGTATGATTATGATAACTGAAGAAGACTTGGCAATGGGTTTTGAATGCAGCCATCATTTAAAATTGTCCTGGCAATAGTGTTTCAATGATACACAGTCAGGAATTAATACTTCCTTTACACCCTTTTACTGGTTAAGAGAATGCTAATTTGGTATAGTAAACTTAACCCATTCACACTAAGGCTTATATTTGCCTAATGCTGCTCCTGCTTGCTAGATAACAAGCAAGAAATCTCTTCTGGCATGATTCTGTGCTGCTCCTCTTAGAGCACTTTTCACCCACCCAGTTCAACAGGGTGATGATAAGAGGGTTCTGTATCTGTTTACACCTATTTTCACAAGTGAAAAAAAAAATGTCTGTTCAAAGGAAACTCCGTTGAATATATGCATGCATAACCATGTAAAACTTGTGTTTGAGGGAGAGATAATGACATGATAGGACAGGAGTGAAACATTCCTTTGACGTGATATCATGTCATCTGAGTTAAAGATGCAAGGTGTATTTACCTAATATATAAAGTTGAAGAGTGGAGTGAAAACATTTTGTTACATGCTCTCATCTTGAACCAATTTCCTGTATCTTTTTATTATGATCTACAGCTATATCTTTCTATCCCTCTCTCTCTCTCTCCCTCTCCATCTCTCCCCATATCCATGCCTCTTTCTCATGTATATTTTGAAATATAATAATAGATGTAATATGGTCAGTAACTCAGTAATACTGACATGCAATGGTTGGCCCCATTAGAATATTTTTCCTCAAATCTATTAACATTTTATATTCCTGAGCCAAGATTATAAAAATCTGTGAGAGATGTTCACACTTGTAAATTGTTTTAAGATCAAATAAGCAAAAAGAAAAGTATTTTATGTATAATTAATATTTAAACTTGTATGTTGAAAATATAGCCTCCTTTCCATGCACTTGGGAATCAGCTGATACTTGAGAATGTACTATATAGGATACCTATTTATGATAGTAAGACTAATGGATCTCTGAAAGAAGAAACGTTGCTAAGAAGCAAAAAAAAAAACATGTATATATATACAAACTAAGAAGTTTTGATGATAACAATTTTACAAAAAAAAAAAAAATTTTTTTTTTTTTTTTTTTTTTTTTTTTTTTTTTTTTTTTTTTTCGGTGTATCTCTTACAAAATCTCTTAGCGTGTCATAGTCAAATAACACCCCTGCTTAAGGCTTACTTACCAATGCCCTATTCTTTAAAAAACAAGTTATTTACCTCATGACCTAAAATGAGATATGTATATGTAAGACTATCTTATTATTTCGCTCTGATATTATATAGATGTATGGGAGTCTTTAAGAACATATGAATTTGAATATATTTCGTTTTGTCATTCTAGTGAATAGAGAAACTGTTCAAAGCATACTGTGCCAGGCTCTTACAACTGATAAATGAATAACGACGGTAAATACATCTTTTATATACTGTTCTAATATTGATCTGCAAACCGTCAATGCTTAAGTAGTATAACAGTATAAGAGGAGATCAATCTAAAAAAAAAAAAAAAAAAAAAAAAAAAAAGCAAAATTATTCTAAACTTGTTAAGAATGGGGTGGTTTTAGATATTTGGATATTTTGCTGGTGTATTTCGTAATGCACAGGCCTAACGCCACTGGCTATTTGCATGGCCAGCTGCTTTGCACCTGATTACCCAGCGAGATGGGCAGATAGAGCCATGATGTGATGTTCACATCACTGGCGGGATAGAACTTCAGTCATCCATCATAAAGGGTTAAAGAATTTATTAGTTTCTTGTATAAATGGGACTGCTTAAATTTCATCAGTGAGCACTTGTTACATGAGGCAGCTTTTATTGAAGTATTTTGAATAAGGGCTCTCACACGTGGCAACTGTGGGTATCCAGCCAGATAATACTATTTGCAACAAATGTGTGCAGCTCAAGAGTTGCCATCACTCAAGTTGGGTCATTGTTTAAAATGTGAGCTTTCCCATGGTGCTGCTAGATGTGGCAAGTCTGTCCTTCACTATTTTTTGTTGCTCAGGGATTTGTAAGGAAACTGTAGTTCCTAACTAGACCATATTTTCTCACCTAACAAAGAGTTGTAGCTGTCTCTGATGGCAAGAGTTACTTAATATTAAATCATTGATGCTGGGTTCATGAACAGTTAACTATGGTTTTGTTTTATATATATATATATATATATATATATATATATATATATATATATATATAATTTTTTTTTTTTTTACATAGATGGTTTCTCAAGCATGTAGTACCGAAAGAGTCGGTTATCAGGCCTATCTATTATAATAATTATTATTATTGATATTTTCTTATTTTATTATTATGATTACCTTTTTTTATTTATTATTTTTTTATTTACCATTTTTTATCATTATTTTGTTATACCATTGATTAATGATAGTAGGCCTGTTAATTCACTCTTTGGTGCTTTTAGAACCATCTATGTATGAAAAAATGAAAGATAATTTATTAATTTATTAATCCAAGTACATGTATATATCCTCTCCTGGCATCAACAAACAAAACTTTGGTCACATTAGCACCACATATTTGCAACCATTATGATTATCAAGAACAGTTACCACAACTACATTGCAGTAGTGGTCGCTCGGAGATACTGATTCCTCAGTGCTGCAACCAGAATGCAGTGATAAAATTATTGATATAGTGATGATTTCTAAAATAATCTCCAGGTAATTTGCAATAGTTCTAGGTTTATACATTGAAGATTGTGTTTATCTCTTATGAAATAAATGCACTATGGAAAGAAAAATTCTGCATTGCACATCAACAAAATGCATTAACCAAAACTTTATCAGAAAGATATGATTATATGCAAATATACTTACTTCCAAATATGTCAGTTTATCTCCAATTGGTTGAAACAAGTTTAAGTCACTGTAACTCTTGGTTTCTAGTATTTGGAGAAGTGTGAGGCATTAGAATTTGGAAACAGAGATTGTGGGTCTTTGGTTGCAGATACTAACCGTTCCAAGATGGACCACATCTTAACTCTATGACGACGGTGCGTCACACCCTTGTGACACAGCTAAATTCCCGATGCCGGGGCGTCATGCCAGAGTGACGTTTCTAATACAATATTGCAATGGCCCGGCGTAGGGGTTTTCACTTAGCGCGTGCCCCGTCGGGAAAGGGTTAAGATGTTCAGTCTAAGCTGGGCATCCTAGGATATGTGTCCATTATTTTCTATGAAATGTAGGTGTATATGATATATTTGCAAAGTGACACTAATTTACATTTGGTATAATGCCCGGGAGTAACTAGCTTGTATTCTAAACAAAAAAATGCAATGTGAAAGTAATCTGGCTCAGCAAAATATGCCTTTAGTGGAATGGGAAGTACTAATTTGATCAATCAGCTGCCCATACTGGCAAAATAATTGCCATAGACTATGGAAAATAATCTGTCTGCTGTTATTCATCGTGCAAATGAATAACAATATAATAACACTGGTTATATATGGTATTGTCAGTGAAGGTTTATTGAAATTGGAAGTTAGATTTTAAGATGTTTTGGTAACATTTTGTACATAGTTGAAGAAAATTTCTTTATCTTTTTCTAGGTATGGATAAACCAAGGTGACATTATTCTTCTTGGGCTTCGAGACTACCAGGACAAAAAGGCTGACGTTATCCTCAAGTACAATGCAGATGAGGCGCGTAACTTGAAGTCATACGGTGAAATCCCAGAATCAGGTTAGTGTTTATCATTGCCATTATTTTTCAAACAATTTTCACAGCCAACCCCCTTTTGATTATTTAATTGGGATCAGAATAGCCAAGAATAATAATGCTTATTGTGCTCCAGGCCAAACTAAAGACTGGAAAGTGCATAGTTTTGTGTGTACAGTAGAATGACTTGCTGTCGTTTGCCATGTGTGATTACATCAATTGCTTTATATTGATATTAAGGGGATGAGATGTAGAATGATGGTGAAAATGAGATGGAAATCAGTGACACTTTAAGAAATCAAAGAATGTCATGGATTATTAAATATTTCCCTTCGGAATTTTTGATTGCATCATCTTGATATATTGATTGGACGGCTATGCTAGTGATGATGCTGATATTATATATAGATTAACAGTTTTTATTTGTAGGGAGGAAGACTATTTTCAAAAATTTTACTGTTGGAGTACAGAATTACTTGTATTACACTCCCTTTTTTTTCTTCTAGTCAAGGTGAACGAGAACGCGACCTTCGTAGAAGACGGCATGGATGACGATATTGAGTTCGATGATTACTCAGAAGAGGAAGAGGATCAAGCAGCTGACATAGATGCAGTAAGTAGATATTCATTTTGGTACAAAGATTTTGCATGAGATAAATAGATAATTATTGCATTGGAATATAGTGATAAATCTCATCACAAACTGTATACAATGAAGTAGAATTTGATGAGTGGTGATGTTTCAGATCATCATATTTTAGAAAATAGGTTAGTGACAGTGTTTAGCATTCATATTTATAGGTGCAGGATTTAAAAGATAACTTTTCTTTTCAGCTATGAGGATGCTGGCAGGATACATGTTTCACAAGGATAGCAGATGCTAGCATAAAGTAGAAATAAATATTAGTCATTTTTTTTATGTCCATCATATACACAGTTGTTGGTATCCCAAGTTCTTGTCCATGGGATGTTCTTTATTGCTGTAGAATCAGAATATTGTGTTTACATACAGCAAACTGAGGTTCAGAGTATTTTGATATCTAGTTGATAATCAGGAAATAAAAAAATAAAAACTTATTCTTTTGAAAATGTTAATCCAAGAGATTCATATAAAGAAAGTGATATTGAGTGTAACTCCATCAAAATATAGATATTACAATTGCTTTTTGTAGTGATTGCTTTCACTTCATATCAGTCTTTATTTGAATATTTTTCTTGAATAGAGAGAAGAAAACAAATTTTTTATTTTGGCAAGATGCTGTTTTCTTTGGCCATTTTCTTTCCCATTATATCTGCATCCCTCCTGTATTTTTTTTTTTCTACTTATCATAGGGAAATTAAATCTTTTTAAATTGATATTTTATATAAAGTGTAATCTCAATTTCTGTTGTTTCTGTATCCTGTACTAAAAGTAGATTTGAATATTTTTTACTTTTCGATTATTCAGAAGTGCACGATTGTTCCCCTTAATGGAGTTTATTCAAATTCCTGTTAAGATTATGTTTAGCTTATAACATGTATACCTTTGAGATTAGCTTTGTAAGTCTGTTGGTATTTTCAATGACCATGATCATGATTATTGTTGTGGGGTGCGAGTAAATTCGACCCCTGGAAAATATCTATTTGTGAAAAGGCATCTCTTTTTTTAATTTGGCATCTCTTGTTGCTTATCCATTTTCCACTCTATATTAATGTTTTTTACAATTATTCTGAATGTTAACAATCTAATTTTCATAAGTGAATGTCTGTAATAGCAAAGGAAGGATGAAAAGTTGCTTTTTATTTTGCAAAAAAAAACGGTGGTTCTGAGGAGCTCTAAAATTGCTGCTGGGCAAAGTGGTTTCTTTTTATAGCCATTTTTTTTTTTTTTTTTTTTTTTTTTCTTTTTTTTATGATGAAAGCTGCCTTCAGTAATCCTGTCTGTTTTATTTCCATTGTCTAATCTCCTTAGCTTGAAGTGTGTATATATATATATTGATGTTTGTAGTATTAGGTTGAAAAATCAATTTTGATAAATCATTTCTATTTAATTTCACAGCAGAGGAAAATAAAAGCGAGGTTTCAAAGAGGAGCTACAATAATATACTTTTTTGATAATTGCTCTGGAGAGGCATGCATGCCAATTTCAGAGCGAAATTTCATTAGTTTCTTTGTGATAATTGTACTTGGAGTGATTCCGTCTTCAAAAAGGAAATGGATCTTTCAGGCATGTATATTTGTCACCACATTGTAAGGCAAAGCATTGAAAATTATATTTTGGTTCATTTATTTATTTGGTAATACTGTATTACCTACAGCATTACAATTTGTGTGTATTTATAATGCAATATGGAATATTAAAGTGAAACTTGATATTGGATATTTGTTTGGGAGTCCTTATTTTGAAAGATAAGTAGAAAGACTGATTATAAAGGTATTGAAAAACATGCTTATTGTACACTTTTATATTATTTAGCTAATAAACATTTCATTACATTTGGCTCATATTACACAAAATAGTACATTAATTTTATTAAGATTAATGATAAAGACTGAAAGGAAAATATTTGTAGTATGTCAAATAGTATGATCCCCTGGTAAATTCAAATTATGCTGGCTGAAACCACCATTTTATAAATTTTCTTGTGGTTTTGTGTTCCCATTACCAATTTTGCAGATTGTGGGGCAAGCACCATTCATGTGTATCTACAATAGAAAATGGACAATATGTCTTAAAAGAAAATTCAAGTTTTATACCTGGTGTAAGCTTCCCATGGGTCACGTAATAACAGCCCTGGGAATATCACCCGTATATATATTTATATATATATGTATTTATATACTGTATATGCTACAAAATATGCACTACATGCTATGTACTTTGTCAGTAGGTCTGCTGGTTGAACATGACCTCAGTAACATTGACTGAAATTTATGTGCACAAGAGGATATCCCTCATGGCTCAACTTCTCTTTGTCTGTGCACAAAGTGATTTTTAGCCTGTATGTATGAGGTAAACTATTTAATTTACCTCGTCTACATTACTTCTAATAAACTCAAATGGGACAAGATCTTAAAGTGCAGAAATTGTTAATGTCAAAATGGTTGCGAACACATCCCAATTCTACGAACCTTCAAATCTAACACTACCATACAAGGTACACCTCAGGTAAAGGACTAATCCAATTCCCATTGCATTGAGAACAACTCGGTAATTGAGTTTCCTTAAGTACACAAATGGCAACTTTCTGTACTCTTATTTATATATGGCAACTAATTTATTTCACAGAAAGATGAATATTGCAATCCATAGCATAATGAAATGGGAAAACACATAGCACAGATCTACAGCTGGTCTACAAGAATTCTCTATGTATTACACCTACAGAGATTATGAACTTGCAAACTACTTGACAACACAAGATTCTCTACAATAAAACTACCTTTATATACGTTATTTACATACACACTGTACAATAGATAAAAGCTGCCACTGACTAAGAAATTAGTATATGTAAAATTTACTAAATACTTGTGTACATCAGTTACAACAACCAAACCATTTTTATTATTATATGATGTATTTATGAACAGTAAGGGAATTTATCAGCTAGGCTTTTGTCACTCTCAAACTTGCCATAAACATTGCACATAATGGAACACTGAAAGCTGCAGTCCCTACAGGATACTTGTTGATTGATGGATAACTATTCTGCAAACTTATTTTTGCTAATTCACTGTCTGTCTATAAATGTAACACTTATTGACATCAAATATACTGGTGTCTGTACCTTAACCACTTGCACTAAATGTCTCAAGTATTGCTTCAAAAAATGCAGGTTCAGACACCAATGGTAAATGCATTTTTTGAGACTATGAAAACCACTGGGTAAAGTGTATAGTTCACTAAACGTTTGTAGAGCAATTATCTCTTCACTGCACAATAAACCAACTTGCTTTAGTTTAGAGCAATATTAAGTACTTCTATGGTTCTGTAATTCACTAATGTAACCATTTCCACATGTCATTATTCTTCAGAGAACTTTCATCTCTGCATATAAGTCTGTAGTATAAGTGCCATAAATAGTGAATCTCACACAAGTATTAGGATTATGGAGGGCACTGAAGTTCAAGTTTTATGTAGATCTTCACTTTCAAGGAGCCGTGCCGTTTCTGGCTGTAATGCTCAGTATCAATAGTATATTGCTTATATTTCTTTTTCTTTCAATTTTATTTGCATGTATGAAGGTCTACGATTCTGGTACATGTTTTGCACTCCACGTAGCAACACCAGTGGAACTTGCAATGGCACCTTTCGTGGAGTTTCACCTTTTGAGAATTGTAACCTCGGCCGCAGCATAAGAGACCGCAGCCATCCATGCCTTGGGAACTCTTGTTGCAAATTCGGTCCTGAGTTCCTGCAAATTCAAGAGTCAAGTTAGATTTATTTGCCAAACACAGAGTTTTACTGATTTTATTTATAATTACATGAATAAGAACACTGGTTTAGAAAAGAAGTAATGTATTAGCTTTAACATTTTGTGAAACGGTGACCTACCTAAATTACCCTTACTATTATTGAATTTAAAAGAAGCCAACAAGTAAATCAGCCGTAGTTACTTCTGAATATATTTCACACGAAAAAAAGAAAACCAACAATCAAAGTAACTTAAAGAAAAGATCCCTGCTTTGTAGAGTACCTAGAGATCCAACTGTATTATTGCGCCTGCAGTAGTCTGGAGATTCGTTCAGGTAGACCAGGTCCTCGGCAGTTGGGACGTTGAACTGCGGGTGTTTGACTTGAAGTTTTCCTCGCCGATTGATTTTCACTTCTGTTGCTCCGTCATACTTGTCCTTCAGTAGGTCACCTGGTGCGAGAAAGTAAGATTAGCTTTTATGTCTACAACTGTCTTCTCTGCTGATCTAATTATCTTTCAAATATGTTACCCGCGGGTTCATTCACTCCAAATAGAGAAAATGGACGAAAGAGCAACCACTAAGTTCACCGAGCCTCGATACAGCCAAATTGGATTTATGTGAATTAATTTTACATTTTAAATCTAGTATAAATTCTGTTCTGTTCTGTTGGTGTTACCACCTGGCCTTTTCACATATTACTGTTTTGTTTTGTGGGCGTGGAGCCTGCATGATCTACTCACCAGAACAAACACTTTACCCTAACTATTAGTAGATTACACATTTCTTGACCAGCGTCTAAACCCTTCTCATGTATCAACTCGCTCACACATGCGTCCGATGTGTCAATGCATTGTACTATACTTAATGTCTGATTTATTCTTGGGCAAAAGACCAATTCAAACATTTATTCGACGCGGAGCACCTTTTTATTTGCATTTGTATAATGGCAATGCCCAACCAACTGGAATGTTTGATCAATCTCATTCTCATGCTTGATTCAAGAACCATGAGAATATCAATTTCAACTTAGGACATCCATCTTATCACTTGTTACATGGATCATCTAATTTTCCGGAGATCTTTCATGCTTTCCTATCTAATGCGATCTCCGGTCAACATTCTCTCATTTCCTTTATGTTCTAACTCATTTTTAATACAACTTCCTTCCCTCTCTTTACCCTCATCCATCTTCCTTTCACATTTGCTCATTATTCTCAAACACAGCCTGTTAACCCATTCGGCACGCCACTCCCTTGCACTCTCACACGGCCGAAACAACATCCCTTTTAACAAACCAATCGGCAACCGTTCCGACCCCCACAGCCCTTAAAGCTCACCGCAACGCATTGCTGGAAATAGTGTTAAGGGCCGCAACTCGTATACATACCGACTTCCCTGAAGGGTGCCAGTTGTTGCCAGCACGTGATCAGAGAGCAGGATCCTGATACGCCGTGGCATTTGCAATTGACCCGCGTTCTACGGATCACAGCCTGTTCGGGGGAGGAAATAGCTATATCAAAATCTGGTTAAGTCTTATTTCTCAAATTCTCAAAATGAAAAATCATTTCTAGTGTTCTAACAATATAATGATTTAATTTTGATGACGGTGTCTACTTTGATGTAATTATAATCTAATCTAATGAGTATTTACTTATTCCACGAAGAATTTACATTTTAGTGCTGGATAACTAGTTCCCAAACATTTCCACTCCATCAATCATCCCGAAGGACCTACGACCTTCCTTGAAGTTCGACATCAATTTCAGGCGTGAATAAGTCGACCTTTTGCCTAAGGACTGTGACCTTACCCTTCTCCCCGCCTCGTTGTTGTGCAGGTTCATCAGCTGGCGGCCTTGCTTGGGGGAGCCACGCTTGTAGTTCTTCTCTCGCTCGCGGACGTCCACGAAGCCCTGTGTGAATCTGCAAGCATTCGGGTTCGCTTATTTCGAGAAGCTGCGACGAGCAATGTTCGAACGGATAAATAAAACTGATTGGGATGTCCAAAAACATTTTAAAACTTTTTTACTTTGTAATATATACATCTACTCAAAGATGCATGCATCTTTGCATCGATAATGAATAGCAAATGGTGAGACATCAACCATGAGCATTTTATGAAAATCTAAAACTCGAGGGTCACAACAAGGGAGACTCGAGAAGCAAGATAAAAACAAACGAGACATGCAAAAGTAAACAAAATAGATTAAAACAAAATCAACGATTCCTTTTCCTTTCGCAAGAAGAAGAAATCCAAGCCACTCATTCGCGCAACACTACTCACTTGTATCCATACTCGACGTTGTCTCCGCATCCGCCCCAGATCCACTCCTTGTTGAGGTCCTTGGGTCTGCGGGCGGGCGAGCACCCACACGTGGACAGCTGGCCGTCCCTGCACGCCCGCGACACGCTGTTCACGACGCCCGCCGAGGCTATGGCGTGGGCGAAGGCGGCCTCTCGACTCGCTGAAGGAGAAGGATCGGCGTTGAAGGGAGAGTAGGTCAGTGTTTGGGAAAAGGGGGGTGGGGGTGAGTAGGTGACAAGGTGAGTAAGTCAGTCGGAGAGTGAATGGATGAGAGCGAGTGAGTGAGTAGATGGGTGAGAGAGAGAGGGTCTGCGAGTCAGTGAGCGAGCAGGTGAGAGTAAGCGACTGAGTGAGAAATGACTGTAAATAGGCGAAAATAGTGTATGCAAGAGAGCGAGAGTTGAAGCAAAGAGAGAACGAGAGATAAGAAGGAGAAATGGCTGGGACGAAAATGAGGAAAATGGAATAGAGAAAAAAGAGTAAATAAATAAATAGAAAGTCAATACTATCAGAAAAAATCATGTGCGAACTCACGGAT
Source organism: Penaeus japonicus (assembly GCA_017312705.2). Classification (NCBI taxonomy): domain Eukaryota; kingdom Metazoa; phylum Arthropoda; class Malacostraca; order Decapoda; family Penaeidae; genus Penaeus; species Penaeus japonicus. The sequence goes on along the minus strand of BOPN01000675.1, from coordinate 122,676 downwards.
CTGCAAGACGGGTCCAAAGACGGTGGAGTCATCAACAGTGGAGCAGTTCCAGCGTCTGTGTCGGAACTGCCACTGGCACTCATGGATGCCAGTCTTGGCGCCGCGGCCGACGCTGCCCATGTGGTCCTGGTAGAGCTGGCACAACTTGGTCTGGCCGGGGGAGAGGCCGGCAATCT
>BOPN01000675.1:110000-117500 GCA_017312705.2 Penaeus japonicus | reverse complement strand
CTAAAAAAAAAAAAAGGGATAAAACTATCGTGTCAAAACCGAACCGTGGAGCCACTGACGACCTCGGAGAATGGCTGCACTTTGTCTCACTCACCTGATGCGCATCTCAATACGGGCGCTCGAAACGTTCGTGAGTTCTAAGCAAACGTTTGGAAGGCGATTTCCACTCAGTGTGGCTGGGGTCGATGTGAAAGGGCAAGGAATATTAAGGGCCATGTTAGGGGGAACAAAGCGACCGGTGAAAAAAGTTTCAAGGGTGTACGCAAACATCTAATGGCAGGGACGGGCGGTATGTACTGTTCGTGAAGTCTCGTATACGTATAGTAAATCATACGTTATATACTATATAATCTAAATAAATGTTAGCAAAAAGAGACACGTTCCCATATTTCCCACAAGCGATATCAATGAACACTTGCAAGAATCGGCGGGCCAAAGAGGACCAAAGAGGACCACCAAGAGCAAGTGTGGTGGTCCTCGGTATTCGGGCCATTAGCGCGCCTGGCAAGTTGCTGTTATTTCCATCATAACTGCCAGCCCCATGAAAAAGTCTTCCGTTACGATAATGAACCCGACGCGCTTTGTCTTATAATTTACGGCGGCTGAATTTAGCAGCGTGGGTGCGCGCTGTTGAACTTTCGGGAGTCGCGTTCTTCCACTCGCTTCACCTGAGGCGTGGTCTCCCCCTCGTGAAATCATTTATTCATGCGGAATACATTCTCCGGTCCAGAAAATGGCGTGCTCACTTCGAACGGCCACTGAAGCCCTCGTGATCGTGGTCCTCGAGCGGGGCCGCCGGCCATTCGCTCGGCACGTATCATCTCCGTGTGAGGGTCCTCTTTCACTAAAGCCTCGCCACCTCGACGCCCCGTGGGAGCCGGGAGCCGCAACACCGCCTTCGAGGGGCGGGCCGCCGTGATCTCGCTCACCCCGAGTGTGATCCTGACGCATCCATCACCCCAGGGCCCATAAACACCCTAGCTTATCAGACAGCATCTAAATCATGGGCCGTTTACCTGTTCTGGCGTCAGGCCTCCCCTTCCACTCTTTCTTTCTCTTTTCGTTTCTTCCTCCCCCCCCTTCTCTCTCTCTCGCTCTCTCTCTCTCTCTCTCTCTCTCTCTCTCTCTCTCTCTCTCTCTCTCTCTCTCTCTCTCTCTCTCTCTCTCTCTCTCTCTCTCTCTCTCTCTCTCTCTCTCTGAGAGAGCACCCGTTTCACAGTGTAACGTCCGGAGAAAGAGTATTAGAAGGGAATTAGTCAAGTCATAGAAAGAAGGTCATTTACGTTGACACAGACAATTCTGTCTTTTTCTTAAAGACTGTATATCTGTTTGTGTATATATGTAACGATAAACAAACGCATTAAACTTAAAATACAATATGAAACTGTCTATAGGGTTGCAACAAGAAAGTTAACTTCCCGCTATCTGCATAGTATGTATTCACCTCTTGCGAAATTTGATCAACGGCAATGCTCGAAACACAAGTATGGAACAACGTCAATGCTTTTAGTCGGCATCGTCAGCTGCTGTCCGGCGGGATAGGATAGATTGCAGAGTCGTGACACTTCATCCTCGTAAACTATGATCATCGTGAAGTGTACACAAATAATATACTCATTTGCTCTCTCTCTCTCTCTCTCTCTCTCTCTCTCTCTCTCTCTCTCTCTCTCTCTCAATCACATACATACATACATACATACACACACACACACACGCACAAAAAAAATCATTTACATTTTAATTGCACGCCCATTAAGGCACTATTACCTTCTAATGAACAGCCTTTGGACCCGTGCTTTCAAAAGCGGCAAACTTACTTCAAGATAAGAACATTTCTTACAGATCAACGAAGGTACAGCCCTGCCTTGAAATACTTAAATCAAAAGGCCAGACCATTATGAGTGCTAGCAGAGTCTCAAGGGCGCCTTTCGGGAGCCTCCGACGCCCGCTACTCATGAGGAACAGATACTCACATCCAAGATCCGACGAGCCTAGTGACCGCCGGCGTGGCGAGACAGAGGACGACGACCACGGCCGTCAGGAGCAGGTTGAGGAGGCCCACGACCCCCATGGTGTGTGAGCCTGACGACACCCCCTTCACCAGCACCCACGACGACCCAGGGACACCGCCACGTTCATGCCTGTTGGGGAGGAGAGGGAGGGCGTTAGTCGCGGGTGAAAAACGTTTTGCTGTTAGGATAATGGGCTTTCCTCTGTCGTTTTATTTTTGTTACACATAACATAAAAAAAAGGAAAAAAATATATTCCTCTCTTTTTCCTTTTTTATACTTTAAAAAGCGCCCTTAATCAAAGAGAAAAATGGAGCACTAGGTTCTAGCCCTAGACGCCCCAATACACATTGCATATCAGGTAACCACACTATGTTGTCTCATCAAGGAAATACATCAGTTACACCTTAAATTAAGCAACCTGATACATGCCAGTCGTAGACTGAGGCCACGTGAAAACAAGGAGGCTGAAGGAATGAGAATTATGGTAGTGTAATTAGTTAACTGAATTCCCCCAGTAGGCTTCTACTGATAAGGGCGCATGCTGAGAGTCTGAAAATTAACATTCCTAACCAATCCGACTAAGCTGGAAATGTTACTTGACTGGATCGCGCGCTCGCTGACCCACGGACCTGCAAGGATTAGTCCGCGAAACAAGCCCGGGACAAGACGTTACAGTCGTGCTGGAGAGAGAGTGAGCGTGCGTGCGTGCGCGCTGGAACCCGCCCGAACCGCAGCAACTACCGGGTACAGAGACCGCTCTCCTGGAGGTCGTGGCGCCGGCGGTCACCCAGTTACTCGATCCTTTAATTATCTCAGATTACACCGAGGGGATTAGGGCACTTTTATTTCTCTGATCAATTCAATCGCATCCCAATGGCCGGCAGGAGGAGAGAGGGCACCACTTCGAAGGCAGCCTCGCGATCCATCCTCGGGGAGAGCTGGGCCGAGATTAGGGCGGGGTTTATAGTTCCTCTGAATTGCGGATTCTGTCTATAGTCCTTCTGAATTTCAGATGCTCGCTGAATCCGCATTTTTTTTGTCACGATCTAAGTCAACAACTGAGACTTCCTATATTGCAACTAGTCTGTCCATACGGGCGGTGGCTATTAATCTCCCTGTATAGTTGAGAGAGCAATGCAACTGCTCTCAAGGCACCGATAAAGACGAGTTCCTCAAAACGCAAACTAGAATATGAACATAATGCCACTTAGACAACAATTATAGAAGTTATAGAAGTGTGACGGTCGTTGTATATAAAAAAAGAAAGAATTATCAGTGTGGCATGCTGATCTTCTACATTGGAATTATTTGCCCTGTAACGAAAATAAAAACAAAGTCAAAGTCAAACAAACAAGAGGGGAAAAAAAACGTTTTCTGTTTTTGTGTTTTTTTCGTTGCCACTCGTAATAAACTAAATATATGAAAAAAATCAGACACACAAAATCCAGTTAAAGACTGCTGACGTACGGTAACTGACTTATGACGATTTATATTTCCTTGAGCCGACCGACCACGCGTCTCTGAAGTCCCCCCTTGATTGTGGCGAAATGGAGACAGCTTGGATCACTCCTTATAGTCTCCGCTTTGGCAATAACCATTCTTCTCGACTGTTAGGTACCCGAAATGTTTATTCTTTTTTTTAGATTATACACGCTGAAATATGCTCTTTGTTCCTAATGGTCGATTCGGTTCAGTGATCAAAGATAGTGATGGAAATAATAACGTTATCAGTTCGACAGAGATAGTGCATTTGCGTTTTTTCTACATGCGAGTATCCCGACAATGCTAATAGCATCACCAGCAGCAACAGGAACGACAATAATGATAAATAAAGTTAATGATGATGAAGATGATAAAGAAATCAATAAAAATACCAATCCCCAAGCGAAATGAGCAGCCCAGCAGCCTCTTCAGGTGCATCCCACAATCACATGCCCATCCATCATCCTCTCTCGTTTCTCATATCACTTTGTGCCCATGACAAAAGGTTTATATAAATTCTGATACCAATTTTCCAGTTGAACGAATCAACAATTGAAAGCTTCGGATCAGCTCTCGACTCTTGGATTTGTATTCAACGAGCGTTCGGAAAGACTTGACTGATTTCTACGGGTCTGTGAACGAGCGCTGGGTACGTGCCTCTTTGGAATTCCTGTGCGTCGACCGATGGAATCATTATATATAAATATTGCTTTACTTTTTTTCTCTCTCTTTAATTTATTCTTTGCTCTGCATGATGTTAGATTTCGGGTCTGTTACAGTGGGGAACGCGAGTCTAAAAAAAACTCTTCTCTGCTTAATGGTACAATGAACGTTCGCTGACAAGCAATTCACTCAGTGATAATCCTTTTAAGACGAATGAGTCCTAAAATCCTTTAAGAGGATCATGCCAACCTGCATCAAAAATAATTACAATTTGAAAACAAAATCTAAAACAAAAACACTAATAATAAATAATGTTAGCCATTATGAACACAGCAGCTCACTCGGTCTTCATGACAGCGAGATGACCCTTTCCCCCTCCCCCCCCCCTTCCTAGACTCCTCATGGAAACCAGTACTCATCCAAACACTAAAAGCATCTAGCAACATTTTTCCACCTTCATAAGCAAAGACAACAGCACACCGGCCTCTGCCAAGTGTTCCTCCTCGCTTTCCTCCCGCCATGAGTTTTTTTTTCTTTTCTTTTTTCTCTCTTTCTCTCTCTCTCTCTCTCTCTCTCTCTCTCTCTCTATATATATATATATATATATATATATATATATATATATATGTGTGTGTGTATATATCTATATCCCCTCTCTTCCTCCCCTCCTCTTTCTCCCCCCTTCCCTCCCACTCCTTCTTCCCCCCTTCCCCCCCTTCTCCCTAACCCTCTCTTTCTTCTCCCCTTCCCGCCCTTCTCCCTAACCCTCTCTCTCTTCCCTCCCCCCATCTCCCCTCCCTTCCCCCTTCTCTCCACCCCCCATCCTGCTCTCTCTCCTCCCCCACCCCCCTCACCTCTCCCTCCCTCCCTCCCTCCCTCTTTCTTTTCGAGCAGCGTCTGCCTGGCATCCCTCCTGACCGCACACAAGCCACAGCCCTCATATAGGCGGTGACAGCTCGCTATTAGTCGCCGCCAAAGCCAGCCTCATCACTGAGCTGTCTAACCACTTTGTCTGCTCTCTCGTTACTGCCGCTGCGCCCTTCGAGACGGCGCGGATCGCTCCCCGGCCTCGCACAATGCACGCTCCATCGGCTCTCAGGGAGGCTGGGAGGCTGGAGTGGAGGAGGGAGGGAGGGAGGGAGGGAGGGAGGGAGGGGGGACAGAGAGGGAGAGGGAAAGAGATAAGGAAAGAAAGAGAGAGAGAGAGAGAGAGAGAGAGAGAGAGAGAGAGAGAGAGAGAGAGAGAGAGAGAGAGAGAGAGAGAGAGAGAGAGAGAGAGAGAGAGAGAGAGAGAGAGAGAGAGAAAGAGAGAGAGAGAGAGAGAGGGGGGGGGGGGGGGTATAGCTAAGGGGTTATGTAGGTGTAGGTGATTGGGGGATTGCGCGCGTACGCCTGTCTGGAGTAGTAGGTTTGTTTGTATGTATGTATATATACGGGGATGTTTCTCTGTGTGTGTGGGAACATGTTTGTGCAATTTTGCTTGTGTATGAGGCTTTATATCTGTAAGGTCGTGCGCGTGTGTGAGCCCTAAGGATTATTTTCTATCATTTCAACTCGTAATCACAAACAAAAGAAACCAGAAGCTCAACCTTCAAAGCTATCCCGAAACGGCATTATCCACACCGGGATCTGGAAAAACAATAACCATGCCCACCTGCCCCAACACCTCCCTGGAAGCCAGATACCAGCAACACTAACTACAAAATACCTCTAACGTAGTGATTACCCCCCACCCCCCCCAAAAAAAAAAAAAAAAAAAAAAAAACCTGTGGTGGAGGTAGCATTGTAGACAGAGAGAGAAAAAAGAGAGAAACAAAGAGAGAAAATAGAGAAACAAAGAGAAACAAAGAGAAAAAATGAGATAAAAAGAGAAAAAAAAGAAAAAAAGAAAAAAAAAAGAAAAAAAGGTAAAAATCGGAGAAAGTTGATATATTCGATTGTCGTCGGTCGAGTGCCGCGATAACCGGCCATCCGGGCAAGATGGCCGGATAAGGTGATGCGGAGAACAGGTATTAATGGGCTAATTTAAGGGTCGAAATTATCTTTTTTTTATTCTTTATCAGCCTCGGGGATCAATGGCGTAATTAAAAGTTGGGGCTGAAGGGAAGCTAATACGTGTAGATCATTACAGAGGATTCATGTACTTGTTTTAGAAGCCAACCCCTTGTTTACCTTTTGAATCTTTTATCATAAACTCGACCACGGAGAAGGGAGATAGAGAGAAACAGGGGAGAAAAACACAGAGAGAAAGCGAAAGAGGTGAGAGAGAAAGATAGAGAGAGAGAGAGAGAGAGAGAGAGAGAGAGAGAGAGAGAGAGAGAGAGAGAGAGAGAGAGAGAGAGAGATAAAACGAGAGAAAGAGAGAAAGTAAGAAAGAGCAAGAAAGAGAGGGAAAGAAAGAGAAAGAATGAGATGGAAAAAAGAGAGAAAGAGAGGGAAAAAAGAGAGAAAGAGAGAGAGAGAGAGAAAAAAAAAGAGATTGAGAGAAACACACGCATAGGCAACACCGCAGACAGATGCCAATCACCAATTTTACGCGTTATGAGCGCACACGTTATGGGTTAACGCGACTCATTCTTCAAATGGCGATAAAGACTTAATTACCAGTAGCTGCGCCGAAGTCAGTGTACGTGTGTGCTTTATACAATTTCCTTAAAATGCGTTATATTTACATTTTGTTATCATATTTACATTTTATTATATAATTTCTCTATCTTCTAATATTTGAATTTCTCTTTTTTAATGGTATTACAATTTAATATAATTTTCTAATGATGTTTTGTTTACATATATATCTTCTATTAATGTTGCATGTCAATACATTCTTTTCATCGCCACTAATTGCACACCGGAATCATTCTGTTCTTAATTCGTTATTATTACTATTATCAATGAAGGAGACGTCGACAAGAAAAGTTAAGAAGTGGATAAACAGTAGATAAATATAAAAAAGAAAAAGGGGGATATCATAAGAATGGGAGAGAAAGGAGATGGAGAGAAATAGAGAAGAAGAGAAAAAACAGAAGCAGTAAAGAAGAGTCTAGAACAGTATCAGTAATCAGTGTAGGTAACAGTAATATCAGAGACAATCACGTCAGTATTAGCAGCAACGATGGCACGAATAACAATGCCATTGGTATAGGTATTAGCAACAGTAGCATTACGAAACGAATATAATTGCAACAGCAGTATTAATAATAATAGCAGTAACAATTGCAGTAAAAAAACTTTAGTTGCAACGCCAGTGTTAGTAATATTAGCTGAAACATCAACAGTTAACACCAACACGAAATCAACATACACATAAATCAGGAAAAAAAATAAGAGAAGAAAAGAGAGGGGA
>BOPN01000675.1:97500-102500 GCA_017312705.2 Penaeus japonicus | reverse complement strand
CGCACGACACACACACACTTAAAAGCTCTGTTGTTTAATGGTCGTGGTGATAATTAAAAATGATAAAAATAATATCGGGTGAATGAAGATCACATTGCAGATAAGGAACATGACAACATACCAGTATTATATCTCACCAAAAGTTATATAAAAAATAGTCTTCTAAATTCCTAAAGCACAACCAAAAATATATACAGAAAATAACCACAACAGTAGTAACAACAAGAATAACAATTACACCGAAGCTAAAATCAATAATTCAGAGCGATTCAAAGGCCCACAAAATAACAAAAATCGAATAAATAAATAGAAGGCTATTAAAGAAGTTGCATATAATGAATCAAGTCTCCTAACCTTACACGTGCAGTACTTCAGCATCGAAAATTTATTGCTTAAACAAAACTCTCGACATGTAAACATAGGCAGTAAAACCACCAAGCCATTGTATGTGTGTGTGTGTGCGAGCGTCTTTGGGTGTGTATGCATATCTGTGTGTATGTATACTCGTCTGTGTGTATATATGTTCCTATGATTATATACATGCCTGCGTATATGTATATGTGTGTATACGTAACCTTGTACACATGTCTATGTGGTATACGTATCAGTGTATTTATGGATATCGGTGTGAATGTATGCCTGTCTGTGCATGTATACGTACATATATATATATACACACACACACACACACACACACACACACATATATATATATATATAGAGAGAGAGAGAGAGAGAGAGAGAGAGAGAGAGAGAGAGAGAGAGATTTATATATATATATACACATTAATATATTCACACACATATATATACATATTCATGTGTAGGCGTAAAATCTTTTTATAAATAATCATGTTCAAAACTTTCCTCACGAACATGCAAAGTTTCCAAGCAGAAATGCGCTCGCAGTGTAGATCAATCAATTGCACTTACCGATTGTAAGACTTCCTTGTTCTCCATCGAAAACTATACCATACACATCACACTATAATATAGATTTCTTTCATATAGATTTAGGCTTGATTTTCAACTTTCTAACAATACACTGTCCTTTGCAAGAAATGCATCACTCTTTGGCAGATCTCGTCTTGATTAAAACACAAAAAACGAAATATATATTTCTTTAATTTGCACTAATTCTTATTTAAAAAGATAATGCCCAATTCTCTAAATAATATAAAAGGAAACACTACAGTATAATCTTGCATATAGTTCACTTTACAGTATCACAAGTCGAGTCCATGCGAACAGCCACCGGGAGGTGCGTAACCTTCTCTCACGGTAGATGAACAGTTACTGAGCCACATGGATTAGCTCGCTCAGATGCTTCATACTTGTCCTATGTTGCGCATCCCATGTGTTTCTTATTCGCTGATTTCCTGATTCAGGATCGAACAATGCTTTTTTCCATCACTTTTACGTTGATATAAATTGAGGTTTATATTTAGACACTTGTTATTTTGATAAATATGCGTGTTCACCTCAAAATAAATAAGAATTAGTTCCTCAGCTTGTACGTCTGGCAGCGAAAGCGCCATAAATAATAAAGTCCAACTATTGGCTAGTGAAAAGTGGGCGGAGTCACTACTTCCCATTACAAGCCGTTCTGTTCTTTCATTGGCCAGAATTTTGTTGCTGCCAGAACCCACCATCTCTGAATCATCTCATTCCTCATTATGTATTACAATTTCAACCTCTAAGAAGGAATGAGCGTCTTAAAAAAATGAGAACATTACCTTAGTGTTACCTCATGAGGCGATGATATTTCTAATCCAGCGAACATGAAAGGTTCGTGGGAATGGGCTATCTCGATCATGTAAGAAAGAAAAAGGAGTTTTATTATGCGTGATTTTTTTTACATCGTATCCCGTGCCCCTTTTAAACTTTATTTGGCGCACTTTTTTAGAATATAAAGTGGCTACATTTTTATTACTTAAGGGCGGGACGAAAGGCGAAAAGGATCATTGCCTTGAAGCGGTTTCTTAAAGGATACACCTTCGAATGTTCATCCAATATAAATGATTTTACTAATCAAAAGTTTTACAGTAGCTGCGGGGCTATATTTTCTGTAGCAATAAAAGCTGAGTGGGAAACGCGGTGTATATTAATACTGATTACATATCACAGCCACCAGAACACTAAAAGTACCTCTATTTGCAATGTATTAATGCAGAAGTAGCTACAGACTTAACACCCGCTACCGTACCCTCTAGACATGTTACAAAAACTACATTTAAAGTTGCAGATGTTATCGCCACTGCGAATCCTATAGTCGGCAACCAGAAGTTTATAAATTAATATTTTATTATCTAGTTTGACGTTAGTACAAGATTGAAACTCTATGAAAATTAGCTTCCTTCCCTATCAACGTGTTTGCGTCGAATGACAGTTATGCACTTCAGTATGAACTGCATGCCAATATCATATCATTTTTATGTAAATCACCCTGTCTGAATTCGTGCTGCAACATCTTGTCCCTGTTGTATCGGTTGTCGCACTGCAATTACGAAAGCCATGTACACTTCAGTCATAATGCTACCCCTTAGAAGAACTTGCTCTGAAAAACATACAAGCAAAACAAACGAAGCAGACAAGAACATCGATGCATAAACACCAGGTAATAAAACTTGTCGAAAGAACTTGCACTAAGCAAAAAACAAAAACAAAACAAAAATCACTTAGAACCCACAGGTAAATTAGCCAAGTAATTAAGAGACTCAGATACAGGTCTGGAGAATGACTCGGGTAATGAGAATTCTTTCCGAGACGACAAGACTGTCTTGTTACACGTCTCAAGCTGGCCCACACACGCACAAACGCACGACACACACACACTTAAAAGCTCTGTTGTTTAATGGTCGTGGTAATAATTAAAAATGGTTAAAATAATATCGGGTGAATGAAGATCACCTTGCAGATAAGGAACATGACAACATACCTGTATTATATCCTACCAAAAGTTATATAAAAAATAGTCTTCTAAATTCCTAAAGCGCAGCTAAAAATATTGACAGAAAATAACCACAACAGTAGTAACAACAAGAATAATAATTACACCGAAGCTAACATCAATAATTCAAAGCGATTCAAAGGCCCACAAAATAACAAAACCGAATAAATAAATAGAATGCTATTAAAGAAGTTGCATATAATGAATCAAGTCTCCTAACCTTACACGTGCAGTACTTCAGCATCGAAAATTTATTGCTTAAACAAAACTCTCGACATGTAAACATAGGCAGTAAAACCACCAAGCCATTGTATGTGTATGTGTGTGCGAGCGTCTTTGGGTGTGTATGCATATCTGTGTGTATGTATACTCGTCTGTGTGTGTATATATGTCCCTATGATTATATACATGCCTGCGAATATGTATATGTGTGTATACGTAACCGTGTACACATGTCTGTGTGGTATACGTATCAGTGTATTTATGGGTATCGGCGTGAATGTATGCTTGTCTGTGCACGTATACGTACCTCTGCATATATATATATATATATATATATATATATATATATATATATATATATATATATATATATATATATAGAGAAAGAGAGAGAGAGAGAGAGAGAGAGAGAGAGAGAGAGAGAGAGAGAGAGAGAGAAAGAGGAAGAGGAAGAGGAAGAGGAAGAGGAAGAGAAAGAGAAAGAGAGAGAGAGAGAGACAGAGAAAGAGAAAGAGAGAGAGAGAGAAAAAAAATAGATATACACACACATACATATATTTCTATCTATATCTATATCTATCTGTCTATATATGTATGTATATTAAATATGTCTGCTTGTATATATATACATATCTACGTGTGTATACCTACCCCAACAAATATCTACACGCATGTCTGTGTCTGAATGCATACGCGTGTGTATGCGGGTGTTTGCCATCGATAGCGAGGATTACACAGGCCGTAATCCCCTTTAATCGGTGTTGTGGGCGTGAGCGTCGCCCTGGGCAACGGTACCCAGGGGCGCCTCCATACGACGCTCGCTCCCTTGCGTATCGTGGGCATAATAAGCGTGGGTTTTGCCCGTTCTTTTGAAGAGGAGGTGTTGGGGGTGGACGCTGGTACGATAGCACGGTTATTTTGATACCTTTCATGATGGTAGTGCGCTACCACTGATAATGGTTTGGGTGGCGATGGGGATGATAAAAGGATAGTCATCAAATGCAGTAATAGTAGTAGTAGTAGTGGTGGTAGTGGTATTATTATCATTGTTAATAGTAAAATCAATAATAATTGTAGCAACAGCAGCAGTAAAAACGATATCAATGATGTTGACGATGGTAATGGTAATGATAATGATAATATAGATAATAATAACGCCATAAAAATAATCATAATAATGCTGACAATAATAACAACCATAGCAGTAACAATGACTATCATTAAAAAATAACTACAGTAAAAACAATAATCACAATAACTAATCATCAATGATAAAGATAACGATCGCAACAACAGTAGCAATAACATCAACACCAGAACCAATGATCATAATAACAACCATACCATTGATAAGAACAATAATCACGAGAATAAAAAAAATACAATCAACATAAAAGTCATACTAACAGAAAGTGCAACGAACATCAAGATCATAAAACGACCGACAATGAAGACAAAACGACTGCAACTCTCCCAGTCGACTGCATCACACACCACGCACTCATAACAAATCTAAAAAGCCACACAAACACTCGCACACACAGATACACACACACGTCCTCCCCCTCTCCTACAGACACACTAACGTTTATAAACATAACCCCACCGCCACTCACGCCCACAAACACAATATTAGGAGGGACAAACTTTCCTCCCGTCTCCCGTTTCTCGTTTCTGCCAAGTCAAGAGGGATCATTGGGTTTTAGGGAATGAAGTGGCGTAGGTATTTACGTAGGGTGCAAAGACGGTTATCAGTGTAGCAAATATGATGAGGGAAATAAGTGGATTCGGATCTGATGTTTGCAAGAAGATGAGAAGGGAAATGTGA
>BOPN01000675.1:75000-87500 GCA_017312705.2 Penaeus japonicus | reverse complement strand
CCATCGCACCCGAGTTCATCAGGTTGGAGATCACAAGGATTGGTGCCCCCCTCCCCCCCCCTCGCCCTTACCCCCTCCGCCAATGCCCCCCGTAGTACATAACCCCCTGGCCTGGGCGTAAGGTATATCTAACGGCATGCTCGCAGGCTCGGCATACCTCATTAGAATGAGATATGCCGCCAATTTGTCTCGGCATTAGGCGGGTCTATCCGACACTTGGTGTTCGTGCTTGCTACTGCTCGTATTCGTAATCCGGGTCTTTATGGGCTGTGCTTAAGTTGCCTTACACGAGAAATCGGCATTTAGCACTTATCTCTTCTTATTCTTTCTTGTTTCTCTCTTTCGGTATGAAGGAGTAGAGGGAAACATGTGAGAATGTAGTTGATTAAGACTGGAATCAAAATTTTAAAATTTAGTAATGATAATCTGAATGCAAGATCAATTGAGATAAAAAAATAAATGAATAAATAAAAAAATGAAAAAAATCAGTAAAGAGTAAAAGCAGAAAAAGAAAAATGAAAAAGAAAAAGAGAAACAAAAGTCCATAGAGAAAATGCTTGCAGATCGAAAAGAAAATATTCAAGATAAAAAAATTTGTTTAGTAAAAGAAATCATTGACACTGATGAAGGAGAACATTACCGAAACTCAGAAAGTACTGTCATGTGTATCAAGACACAGAAACACGAACAAAGAAAAAATAATAATGCTGATAATAATCAAAACCTTACTGCTACTACTCCGGATAATGATCTGAATAGCAATAATAACAGCAATCAAATTGGTAATAATGACGATGACGATGATGTACATGTAGATGATGATGATGATGATGATGATAATATGATGATGATGTTGACGACGATGATAACAGTAAATGAAAAGAAATCGGAAAAAGAGAAACACAGAAGAAAACTATTTCCTCCCCGTCCAAGAGAAGAAGAGAAGAACCCAGTTGGCGCGGCCACGGAATTGAAATCACCGGACAACCTGAACGGGGCCATGATTGAAATGTTGGGAAATTTGCTACGGCCGTGAGATCAGGGACTAGGGACCCCCCATCCCTCCCCCTCCCCCTTCCCCATACCCCCTAAACCCCATTCTGAGCCTATAGGGGAGGGGGACCCCATCAGCCTGCGTGTTAACTCTCGGCTCCCCATACATAGGGACTGAGGGATTAGAACGTGTTCCCAATCCGTTTCTAATCCTTATATCGCGGGATCCCCTTCGGAGGTGTTTATAACATGAATTACAACCATTGAGATCCAGCACTGTTAACTGCCTTTCATGTCAACATCTCGAGAGACGAATATTCAGTACCCGAGTATCTTTTAAGCCTTCTACGGCAATATATATAGTATATAAACCGAATAAGAATATATTTAAATCAGGTCCTGTGTTACTGTCATATAAATTCTGACAGAGTAGCTTCTTGGGATCCATATGTCATACATCACTAAGCATTTATTTTCGCATTAGCGGTTAAATCATTCAGTCCGTAAGCTATGGTTATTTCTCCCTTGGTGACGTAATAGAAGTAATATCTGAAATGCCTACAAACACACGTACGCACGCACGCACACACACACACACGGACCTATGACCTACCTAGGAAACACGACCTCCGACCTTCTGCAATGATGAATAGTTCTCAATATGAAATCAATCTTGATCAACAATAATCCCTTTTTATTCCCCTGCAACTTCATCTAAAACGACCGATAAATAAGCGATAACAACAACTTAAACTAACCGCTGCCAACACAAACAGCACGCACACCCCAACCATAACAACAATCATCATAATTTTTTACAATCTTCATCTCTTTTTTTTAAATAACTCCTATTAATTTCTTCGCAATCCTTTCGGCACTGGGCTTGTTTTTTGCCCGCACATAAATAACAATCCCTCTGTGGTATGACGTGCGAGTGGCACTGTTGCAATAGAGATTATTGTCGCCAAGCGGGGAGAAAGTTGAGTTACGGCCGCTATCTTGATAATAACTCAACCACCATTAATCTTGTTCTTAAGATTAATCGGAGTGCATAACGTGCCTACATATGTACTCACTTTGGAATAATGGATTTACATGATTTACACACACACACACACACACACATCTGTGTGTGTGTGTGTGTGTGTGTGTGTGTGTGTGTGTGTGTGTGTGTGTGTGTGTGTGTGTGTGTGTGTGTGTGTGTGTGTGTGTATGTATGCATGCATATCTCTCTCTATATACACACATACGTCAGCATGTACACACAGGATATCAATAAACATGTTATACAGATTAATTTAATGTACAAACAAAAAAGTCTAACAGATATCAAAAACCAAAGCTCACAGAATCACATACAGGATATACAACAATAAAGCCTTAGCATCTAAACCTTCCCACTGAAGTTAAAACAAAAATAATAACAACAGACCTAATAAATTACTTTATAACTGCATTCATTTGACCTGCAAGGTGTGCGTGGGGGTGCGGGAGGAAACATCACTCAATCATCTAACAGTATAACATTACATTGTGACATTTAAACGAAAGGTCACGTCATATTCTTGCACGTTAATCGGCTATAATGAAAGTGCTTTTGTTTCCATTGTCTTTAATAAAGAAAAATGGGAGATAAAGCTTGCCTCACTGTTATTTATATATAAAAAAAGAATCAATCAGATTACAAAATCGACGAGACACATTAACTGAAGTGACATACCAATCGCCTCTTTCAATCGGTGGCAAAATCGAGACAAACTCACGCGCCTTCCTCCAGCATGCGCTTTCTTAGCTAGGCAAAAGGGGCCCTTCGCCGAGCGGTCCTTGAGAGGGGTATGGTGGAGGGGCCATTATCGAAGGACGCGCGGCCAAGTAGCCAATAAGAGAACGCTGGCCATAAAACGCCTTTCAAATGCAAATCCGACCAGCGATCTCGCCATTGTTTGCCGCAAAAATTGGGAATGGAGAATGGGTCTCGAGGAACGCGCCGGGCTACTGTGGTGCCCTCTGTCCGGCCGCCGCGACAAAAAGTAAACACAAGCTTCCTACCTTGCGGCGCCGGGCTTCTCTTCCTGCCTCACTCCTATAGTCGTTCTCTTCCTTTTTTCTTGGGGTGAGGATAACCTATGTTACCTCATCCTTTTGAGATGTACGTAATCACTTGTCTCAATAAACTCGTCAAAGTCTCTTCCTTTCCCTTGTGTTAAACCTTCCTCTAATTTTTATTCTTCGCCTCCTCATGTTTTCACCTCTTTCTCTCTCTCTTTATTCTCCTTCCTTCTCGTTTCCCATTCCTTGTCTGTCTTCTACTTAACTTAATATCTCCTTACTAGAACTACTGGTCCTTACATGTCCTCGTCTTTAACGTTCCCCGTTTCTCTTTCTTTAGCAATTTCTTTACTGAATCTCGCTCTCTTCCATCCCCTCTGTCACCTTGTAACTTCCCCCTTTCTCCTCTTCCGCCTTCTCTTCCCCTTTACCGCTGCCCTCTCTTCCCCTTTCTATTTTCCGTCCCTTGACTCTCACACAAAGAAACGGGCATTTAAAGAGATTGTGTACAGGAAAGATCAGGGTCCATTCCATGTAGTTTTGTATTGCACATTATATTTTTGAACAAGGGTAGCAAAGGGTGAACTCGTACAAATATCTTCATTCAATTTCGGTGTATACACGAAAATGGCGATATGAAGCTACTGCAAGTGCTACATTAGCATTTTTTGTCTGCTAACTATACTGTTTACAATTATCATTGTAATATGAAGATGAAGATGGAAAAGAAGAGTAAGAAAAATCTTAAAACCGACGAAGGCCGCTGAAGAAAGGAAACAAAAAAGGAAAGAAAAAGAAAGGGGGTGGATCACATTTTACATGAGAGAGAATAAAAGTGTTCAAGAAACGAAAGAGCAGAAGGAGAACAAGGGTATCATAGGCATATACAGTGCAGACGAAGACCACCACGTTTCATCATCCAAACCCACATACTATTCGCACACGTCATTGAGCGTAACTTACAAGTATGGGAAATAAATGAATAAATAAATAAAAAACAAAGCCACCAACCTTTATGCTACAATGAAATTCATTTACTCTTCTAGTGATGCCTGATGAGTATCAGCAGTGAGACTGGAACTTAGATGTAATGACTGAAGATAAAAGCAACATCTCGTAGGTATACTTGTAATCGAAATGCCTTCCTATTTCCACCTTGCTTCTGATCTATATATATGCACATAAACATCGCCCAACCTGCGGAAGAGCAGATAGGCCTGGACTAAAATAAAACCTGACTTTCTCGCAGCCAAGTAGTTCCAACCAACTTCCACCTCTGCCAAACCTCCCCTCTCCTTTATTCCAGCCCCAATGTAGGCCTCCTTTTCCCTATCCCGCCGTTGTACAGCCTGGATTAGGCCTATTGTTACCGAAAGAGTGGAGGAGGGAGGTTGTCCACCCGCCAAACGGGGCCCCCGCCTAACCTCTGAGGGAACTTAACATCCATATTCGTAGTAATCGTTTTCTGGGACAATAAATATACACTGGTCGACGCCCTTTGTTGAAAAGACCCCCTCCCCCTTACAACCACCCCAATTCCCTTCCACTGTCTCTTCCCCCTTCCCCCCCTCCCCCCTCCCACAACCCCACCCATGGCCAACACCTAGCTTGTTCTCACGCCGTAAACAAGTCAACATTCTCACTTACAAATGGTATTCCGGTGACTGAGCACGCAGGGATTCCGGTCTGGACAAAGCTTAAAGAATGGAGAGCGTCGATGTCAAAGGACTCTTTCTCTTCCTCTCTCTCTCTCTACCTCTACCACCAACTTTATCTCACTCTATCTCTCTCGCTCTGGATCTCTGTCACTCTTTTCCTATTGGACACTTTCTAAAGGGTTCTGTGAGGCAAGAACCAATGGAACAAAAAGGAGGCGGAAGAAGGCCTTTGACAATGAGGAAACAGTTAACTACCTCAGAGGGAAGTTAAAGTACAAAACTATCAACTCTGTTAATGACCATTTAGGATTATCGGATTAAAGACCATTATATGATTGCTATAAATTACCACGGAAAATCCAGCACTCTAAACTGCATTTCCATGTTCTAAAAAACGATTTTTTTCATGTTTTCCATTGCAAATGAAAGTCGTCTGTCTGTCTATCTGTCTGTCTATATATCTGTCTGTCTATCTGTCTATCTGTCTGTCTGCCTGTCTGTCTCTCTGTAAATTGGTGCACAGTGATCCCTCTTGCATCATCTAGTCAAAAGCGAGTTGAATGACAGGTCAGGATACTAACTGGGGGAGAAGCTGCATACACGATGAAGAGGGGGAGAATAAGTTCCTGGAAGGACTTCAGGTGGGGAGAGGAAGAGGGAATTGACGGGGGTGAACATCAGTAATGAAAGACAGACACTCAAGGGAAGGGAAATGGGTGATGATGACGAGAGTAAGAGAAAAGGATGGATGGAGATGAGAGTAAGAGAAAAGGATGGATGGAGATGAGAGTAAGAGAAAAGGATGGATGGAGATGAGAGTAAGAGCTGAAAAGAAAGACTTTGTGGACTGGGCAAAAGATGACGATGTTGAGCATAGAAAAGGATTTCAGGATGCTCCCTAAAAAAAGAAAGAAAGAAAGAAAAAAAATCTGGTGTGATGTTAAAACTGGATATGGAAAACGGAACATATGATATATATTTTGAAAGAGTCAGCGGGATAATAATATACATTAAAAAGAAAAAAAAGCATATCAAAAGCAGAATCGGGTAGACCGAAGAAAATTAAATCATAAAATGATGAAAATACAGAAAGAGAGTGAAAATATATAGACGAGAAATGACTCTAAGACATTATGACGAAAGGAATACCTTGCACGTACAGAAAATGATTTAGATAAAATGCATATATTGAAGAAAAAAAACAAAAAAACATGGTGAGTGAAGCCTATTACAACAATCGAAAGGTAATAGTGACAAATGTATAGTACTTATACAAACAGTGATTTCTGATGAAGCGCACTATATATACAAAATCCCCATGACGAGACCGGTATGGTGGCATTGGTGATGTTAGAGAGGAATGGAAAGGAGAGGGGGGGAGGGAAGGAGGGAGGGAGGGAGGGAGGTGTACGGCGTCCCCCCTATGGTGCCGACATGTGTAATGACGACCCCTGTGGTGTGACATCTCACTCCATCGCTGCGCTACAACTCGCTTCAACCTCTGTTTCTCTCGCCGACGCTGCTTTCTCTCCATAGAACTATCTATTTTTAAAACTTTTCATTGTTTATTTTTTCTTCAAAATCTTCCTCATTCATATACTCCATCATTCTATATCTGTAAATAATATTTTCTATATACACTCCCTATACAGTTATTTTTCAATTTATAACCATTATCATTTTTTTTATTGCTATTTTGATCGTAAAAATAATTCTCATTTCATAATTACCCACTCACCTTTTCTAAACACATAACATCCGTGGATTACATAAGACACTAAAAAATATATCTTTCTTCAAGTTTATATTCATACCTCTTTAGTCTGATTTTCCTTCCAGTAGAAATCCTTTCCGCTTATTCCTCTCTTCCCATTCTGCATTCTCCTTCCCCTTCTTATTTCACCGTTCTCGCCTTAGCTCCTTGCTTTTACCTACGTTCCTTGTTTATCCACTGTCCCTTCCTATGCCTTCTTTTCATGAACGCCAACCTTAAAGAAGTTTCCATATGCATCCATCAACACCACAACAATTATACACGGTCGCCACAGTATTAAATATCTGAATCACTAAAACGCTTCCATACACATCTGACACGCGTAGAAATGACATAGCAACCCATACTCTCCCTCACCAACACACAGTCACAAAAGCCACATCATAGCACCATACCACAACGACTCCACACCACAACAGCAGCACCATCAAACTTCCCGAGAGCGTTGATTCCGGCTCATCCTGCTTCTAACCGTCCATGATAGCTGGCGTTACGCGCTTTAGCACATGTTATGCCGACGGGGGTTCGGTGAGGAATGGGTAGACGGGGTCAGGTAGAGGTTGCAAGATGTGAGAGGGGGGGTCAGAAGAGTGACGGCTGTAGGGGGGGTTACCTGAGGAAAATAAGGGCATCTCATTTGGTATTTATTGGGTAAGGATACCACGCATGGGCAGATAAAAGAATAAACATATCCAGTGGTATTGCAGTACATAGCAAACACATACGTATTAAGGTAATATTCTTCAACGACAGTTACATTGCGTCAAATCATTTCTAACAACCCAAATATCAAACGTTTTAGCAATGGGCGACCGGCCAGGTGGGTGTGCTCGTGAGGAGGCAATCGGCGGGTCCAGTGGGCAGATAAGAATGAAATTAGGCGAGCGAAGGTCGAGTGTATGGTAGTCATTCATCATTCCAGCCGACCCGAGAGAATCGGTCGGAACCTTTTCCATAATGCATTGGTTTTCTGGAGTTGCACACGGGTACCTGCAACAAAAGATCACTCACAGTCTCTCCACCGTCCGTCTGTCTGTCTGACTCTCTCTACGTCTGCCTATCTGCATGTCAGTCTGTTTCTTTCTTTCCGTTTCTATCTACATTTTTGTCTATCTTTCTATCTGTCTGTCAGTCCGTCAGTCCGTCTGTCTGTCTGCCCGTCCCTCCCTTTCTCCCTCTCTCTCTCGCCCTACCCACTCATCATAGGGGTGATCAGCATGAAGGATGACCCGCAGACAGGGTGAAGGATGAACACAGGTAAGGGCTATAAGAACAGAGAACCAGACGAGAGATGCCCGTCGATAGGGCGCTGACCACAAGCAGGGGAGGCTGCAGCGATCTCTGACAGGGAGATGAGTCAAAAAGAGGAAAGGGGGGAGGGGGGGAGGGGGTGCGGGCAGGAAGGGAGGGTGGGAGAGGAGGGAGGGATGGAGGGAGGGAGATAGAGAGGGGGAAAAAGGGAGGAGTGAGAGGGAAAGGTAAAAAAAGGGAGATAAAGAGAGAAAGGAAGGGAGGGATAGAGAGAGTGAAAAAGGGAGGAAGAAAAGGGAAAAGGAGAAGTGAAAGGGAAAGGGGGAGGGAGGAAGAGAAGGAGGAAGAAAGGGAAGAAAGACGTAAGGAAGGATAGAGGGAGTGAGGAAGGGGGAGAGGGAGGTAATAGGATGTGGGAGCAGGGTGATGACGCCGAGAAGCTCCCCCCCCCCCTGATAAATGCCTCCTTCGACATGATTCATTCCGCCAGTGGGAAATCTGGCAAATGCCTCCATTACCTCGGCGGGGAGTCCTGGTCGCGCTGGTGTTTTCCTCTATTATCACCCTTACATACTCCTGGCCCTAAAGTCGACCGGACCATCAATCACCGAGGGAATATGACCCTAATTGTACGAGCTATGGGGAGAGGCTTACGGCGCAGTCCAGCGGTGCATTATCACCCCGGGGGAGCCAGGCAGCCACAAGGGCCTTATCAGTGCCCCGTCAAGATGCCATTCCGGCCGCCCCGTGCCCTTCTGCAGCGCCCTCGCCCGAGACGCCTCGCCGCGCCGCTCTGGACGCTGGCACTCGATGGAGGCTAAAGGATGTGCAGGCTCTCTTTGCTCCCGATTCCTGAAGCTGTGTTCATTATCATTCGATACATTTTTAATTCGTTACATTTATTTTCTAACTGTTAATTGTTTCTACACTTTGCCTTTCTTTACGCGCGCACACACAAGCACGCACACGCACGCACACGCACACGCACGCGCACGCGCGCGCACGCACACACACACACACACACACACACACACACACACACACACACGCACACACACACACACACACACACACACACACAAACACACACACACACACACACGCACACGCACATACATACATACACACACACACCACATTGTTGTGTCTGCGTATTTTTTACCTGTCACGTTCTAATATCTTATACATCCTACGACAGCATCCTACGTCCATCCTTCGCTCATCTCGCACTTCATCTCAGACAGCTGATGAATCACCACGTCGCGGTGGAATAAATATAAACAAGTCACAGTTCAGCATCAAAGAGTTAAGATATAAAAGTATAAAAATATGAAGTCTGAAAAAGTAAAGAAATAAGCTAATAAAAAGTGTATTTCATATCTCTGCAACTAATTAAGCGCTCCAAAAAACATAAACTTTGCGTCATCACTGTACAACCAATCACTATCTTCACCAAATATAACAATATCAATAAACACAAAGATCCAATAGCTTCCTAATTCGTCATTCGAACAGTATTTTTTCAAAACACGACGAACTTCTCTCCCTTTCTCTTTCTCTTTCTCACTCTCACAGCCATTATCAGCCTCACTATCACCCTCTGTCTGTTTCTCTCTCTCTCTCTCTCTCTCTCTCTCTCTCTCTCTCTCTCTCTCCCTCCCTCCATTTCTCTTTTTCTTTCTCTCTCTCTATATATATATATTTTTTTCTTTTTATACACACACATACACACATATATGGCTACTCACGGGTCACAGGACAGAGGTAAGTTACACGTGAAATCATCGGAGTCTACGATAACAATCTGCGTTTGGCAATCCTACACCTCTTCAATCACGCAGCGTCTCCCAGCAACAACCACCGCGGTATCTATTTCACTCCGAGAGTCGTCATAGGCCTACTCAGTCCTCTTATTCCAGTCGCTTATCGTTGCTAGTTGAGGGGTAATATAGCAGGTAATATCATATCTCTTGGGTATTGATCAGTTTTGCTGTACTAATGCATTACCTAAACTTATCAAGTAATGGCTAATATTTCTTGGGACTTATTCAGATTATGTATCATGTTTTATTAGATTCTCGTTGCGAAGGTGGAAATAAAAAGAGAAAATCACTCTTGGTATTTTTGTGTTCTCGTACACAGGTTTAAGTGAACCGGATATTTAAAAACTTGAGTAGTTCTTCATGATAACACATCAATGAAACAAACTTTTCTTATATGTATTTTTTTCCATCGTGAAGCATCGAGAAATATCTGTGAATTAAAAATTTCAATCACCCAGGCGTTTCCACTTCTTTAAACTTAAAAGCGGTAGAAAAACAACAACACTAAGAAGGACATGGTATTTCAGATCATAATCTAAATACAATAATGATGGCAAATAATGACGGCAACAACAACAACAGTAATAATTATACCAACCCTATCAACAACAATGGTGATAATGGGAAAGAGAAAAGGTATTGATAATAACTATAATAATATAACTACCCACATCCATCAAAAAAACACCAGCTCTGCAATCCACAATAAAAACAATGACAAAATCACTCGAATACTTCCTTCCTCCTCACAGTTCCGAATTCAAACTCAAAAGAGAATTAACTCAAATCCTTACCCCCCTATCCTCTCCTCCCTCAGCCCACCCTCCACTCCTCCCTCCACCCACCTTCCACTCCTCCCTCCACCCAACCTCCCCTCCTCCCTCCACCCACCTTCCACTCCTCCATCCACCCATCCTTCACCCCTTCCACTCCTCCCTCCACCCACCTTCCCCTCCTCTCTCCACCCACCTTCAACTCCTCCCTCCACCCACCCTCCCCTCCTCCCTCCACCCACCCTCCCCTCCTCCCTCAGCCCCCCCACCCTCCACCCTCCACCCCCCACCCCCCAGCCACAATATCTTACGAAATTACGCAGCCAGCTTCTTGCTCCGCCCTTATTACCTCGTCCATCTCAACTACGACCCACGAATATACCTCGACTAAGCGGCGGTCCTTGTATTCAAATAAATGTACGCATTTGTTCGAATTATATACCGTGAGTCAGGGCCCGGCGAGAGGCTTTTAATCGCCAGACCCGAGAGTTGTGGGGGGGAGAGAGGGGGGAGGGAGGTAAGGATGGGGGTATAGGAGATGGGCAGTAGGGGGAGGGGGGGGGGGGTGATCGATGGAGGAGAGTAGGGGATAGGGGGGGGGGGGAGGAGTAGTTACTAGAATGTCGTAATTGGTAGTTCCGTTGGTCTTTGATCCTATTCCATTTTTCTTTTTCTTCTTTTTTCCTTCTCTCATTTTCCCTCTATCCTTTATCTCTCTCCCCCCCCTCCCCACACACATACAAACCTCTTAGCCCCGCTCCCCCTCCCCCTCCCCCTCCCCCCACCCTCTCTCTCTGCGAGCAATCCAGCCTTCCCAGAAAATTGAAAAAAAAAAAAAAAAAAATATTAATCTCAAACCAAGCCGAAATCCCGAGAAAATTCCTTCCGGGAAATAATTACCGCCATCGCTTATCCTAATGGGAAGTGATACAGACAGCAGTAATCATTATGATGGCTATAATTACGAGAGAATGTAACTCACCAATAATACTTTACAATAAAACTGCTTCTGTTGCTACAATCTTGCTCTGTCTCGGACAACTGTTACTCCTTATACTCCTACTTATACCCTTATGATTATCTTTTTATAAGGTAATGCTAATGGTATTCATGGAACCGGCAGCGTTTTGAACATATTTCACCAATTTTGTTCAACCATATATTGTTGTTGTTTTTTTGTTTTTTGTTTATTGATTACTTCATTCCTCTATGTTTGATTTGTTTGCTCTCTGTACTTGCACTAATTAAAGGGATATATAGGATATATATGATGCAAATTGTTTGAATATAGCATATGTTTTGTGTGGATAAAGGCAGATGGTTGGGTTGCTAAGATAATTAATGAAATGGAAAAAAAATGATGGTACAAAAATTTTGCTCTTTCTCTTATTACCATAAAAACAAACAGAAAACAATTAAGGACAGTCATAATAAGAATAAACAATATGAAGAGCAAGTTGATCTGCAACAGCAAAGAAAAGAATATATATATAAGTATATAAACACACACACACACACACACACACACACACACACTTAGAGTACATTTAGAGTAAGAGAAAAAACAAAAACTCTACACGTGCTAAAGACAACCAAAGTAACACAACATTACTAATAATTAAATCTCAAAACCAAAGCAAAACCAAAACGAAGCTTCTCGAAACGCAATAAGACACTTGGAACTTCTCGAGCAGAAAAAGATAAACCGTGGCATATTGCGTCATTCCAAGCTACTACAGCGGCCTAAATACCTCGTTGATCCTTGCAACCTGGCGCTACAAAACGGATTACAACATATAAGAGATTCTGCAATTTAATCTTTCCATTTTCTTGAAAGAAACTTCAAGCATGGAAGAAACAACCTCGATTTTTTAAAAAGAAATCCAAAATCCTAACAATACCGATTATATTCCTTACCTCAGCCTCTCTCTCTTCCTCCCTCCCACTAATCTTTCCATCACAATTCGCTGTTAACCTTTCCCTCATAACCTCCGCCCCCCCCCCTCCCCTCCTCCCTTTCACCCCCTTCCCCCTGGCCCCCTACATCCCTCCTCGTTCATAATTCACGCCTTGGTAAGCAGGTATTATCGCTGACAAAACTATTAATCTCTTTGCAGCATCGTAACAATTAGCCTATTATCTGCAGATGGTATCTCGTGATATAAGTATTTTGGGGGGC
>BOPN01000675.1:40000-60000 GCA_017312705.2 Penaeus japonicus | reverse complement strand
AACACACAAACGCAAGGCAAGCACACACACACACACACACACACACACACACACACACACACACAACACACACACACACACACACACACACACACACACACACACACAACACACACACACACA
Organism: Penaeus japonicus; assembly: GCA_017312705.2. Taxonomy (NCBI): domain Eukaryota; kingdom Metazoa; phylum Arthropoda; class Malacostraca; order Decapoda; family Penaeidae; genus Penaeus; species Penaeus japonicus. Next base: position 59,877 of record BOPN01000675.1, on the reverse strand, counting down.
CACACACACACACACACACACACACATATATGTATATATATATATATATATATATATATATATATATATATATATATATATAGAGAGATAAAGAGAGAGAGAGAGAGAGAGAGAGAGAGAGAGAGAGAGAGAGAGAGAGAGAGAGAGAGAGAGAGAGAGAGAGAGAGAGAGAGAGAGAAGAGAGAGACGTTTAAGATATCACAATAACTAGTAGAATAATAATAAACATGAGGCCTGAGGCTGAAAAGAAAAACAAAACAAAAAAACAACAACAAAAAACAAGGGAAGAACAAATACTTGAATAAAAAAAGGTGTGAAAAGTGATTACCATAATCACTTCCACACCTCCCCTTTCCTCTCACCTCGCTACCATCCCACCTACAAAAAAAACAAGCCATTCAGGAAAAAGGAAGAACCAAAAAGCCGCATAAAATATTCCGATCCGCCTAGACACGAGCCGCTTAAGAGCCTTCGTCGGGTGGAAGGCCAGACGCGTTATCGGTAATGAGAGATCTCGGGAGACAGCCTCCGCTTCTTTGGCGAGTGACGGGAGATGAGGGATGCCTCCTCTACACGCTTCCGACTGGACTTGCCCGGAGGATGACTGTCTTGCTTCGTGGATGATTCGGAATTGTCAAATGAGGAGGAGGATATGAAGTTATGTTTTTATTTTTTTTTACTTTGGCTAGAAGGATTTATCTTAGTGTAATTAGTATGTAGCTGTTGCTACTGTTGACGATGATGATGCTAATAATATAACAACAACAACAATAATAACACTAAGAAAAATAATGATAAGGCTAATATCTGAATGGATAAATAAATAAAACTATAGCCTCACAGGCGAGGAATTCGGGCAGCCGATCATTCCCCGCTCGACACAGCTCTCCCAAGAAGGAAACACAATTAACAACAGGACAAAGAACGGCCCAATTTCGCATTCTTTATCGGGCAAATGATGCCGAAGGTCGCGCTAATGAGAGCATTCGGATGCGGCTGACATTCGCTCGAGTCATGTCACTGCGGGAATTACAATTTAAGCATTTCATGTCATCAAAGTGTAACGCATTACTGTCTCGGCGCGAGAAGGGGAGGCTAGTGGCAGATCAACAAGGATATTAGATGAGACTGCACTTCTAATATTCCCCATTCGCTGCGTGGTGAGCGCTGCGGGAAGGGGAGGGGACAGGACACGAGGATGAAAGAAACAGAGGGAGATAAACAGACAAAACCGGCATTGAAAAGAAAGAAAAGAGCTAAACGACGGCACACTCGTTCTTCACAGCTTAATGACATTTCCCACGGGGGATGATTCCCGTGTTTAATTAAAGGACTTGCAATGTTTACGGCATCACTACGTTACAATTCAAACTGCAGCAGTTGCAAAAAAAAAGAAAGAAAGAAAGAAAAAAGTCGTAGGTCACACTACAAGAGGGACAAGGCGAGCCACCCATGTAGACAACCGGCCATTTCGTCTTCAAAATTCGTGTCCAATTTCTTGATGTTTACCCTCTGATTACAAATGTTCTGGGGTTCAACGACCGCCTCTGAAAGTACGGGAGAGTTACGAGGAAAGGCAAACATACCTGCTTTAATCGAATGCTTAAATATAGCGACGCCAGACTACAATTTTATCCATTGAATCCGCAATTCAGAAGGCGAACAAATGCCATGACTGTCAGGAGCTGACATAATAACCCGCCATTAAAGAAGATATATCAATCCAGGGAACACTTCGACCCGGCCAAGCGCTGCTTTCCATCAACCATCATTTCCTAAAGCAAATTGATAAAACCCATCCCGCACACACGCAGAAATCCACTCTCGAGAACCAAACTAACAAGCACTCGCGTCCCAAAAGAGAACTAATCCGATCAAAACTCTCCCACTAGAAGGAAAGAAGAAGAGAAAGAAAGAACGAAAGAAAAAAAATATTCACCATCAAATGAAATCCCCCCCAAAAATAAAAATAAATAATAATTACTCCAGGAATCTACAGATTGACGATGTCCATAAGCCCTTCTCGCCAGCACACACAGACAGTAATTGTAGCCAGAACTCTGGTCCGTAAATAACGAAGTGACAGAGCCCGCTATAATTAGGATGCTGTCGGGCGCTGCATGTGCTCTGCATTGTGATCTTAAAGCGGCGCGGAGGCTGACTGCAACTGGCTTGCAACTGGCCCACGCGTCGCATCGGTGGCGCAAGGACTAATGCAACTTGCATCGTGGTTTACTGGTAACAATTAAAGGCCCGGTAATATGGTGGTTAAAGTATATGTAATATGAGTGATGATGCTTATTCCATTTCTGAGTCTCATTATAGTGATCATGAAGGTCATATGGATTATGACAACAATTGTAGTAGCTGTAGTTGTAGCAGCAGTTAGTAAAGAAGATGGTAATAAAATAGTTACTGATATTATCATTATGGAAATCACATGCATCACATGTATCACATGCTGGTTTTCAACGTTCACAACCATAGAATGATAGGAAAAACAGAATAAAATTCTCTCTCTCTCTCTCTCTCTCTCTCTCTCTCTCCACCATATATTTCTTCTACATGATCAAGCTTCCACCTCGACCACTGTTAACCCCTTCGACACGATGACGCGTATACTGCGTCATCGCAGCGCTCGCGTCAAACCCGAGGACGCGCATACTGCGTCATGGCTCAGTTCTGGTGGAATTGCGTTTTCTTTCTTCCGGATACTGTACGAGATCTTTCAGAATAGAGGTCGGATATGATACGATATATTACTTGACTTTCATTATTAATAATTTATTACATAAGAGTGGGATTTGCTTATACCAGGGGAGGCATTGATGGGCCCTGCTAGCAATCATTTTATTATTTATTTATGGAACATTATGTAAAAATATAAAACATATTATGATTAGTTTACCATACTATTTCAATCGTTTTCTGTGGTTATCTGAGTGAGGCCTCCCACCAAGGTCACTCTTTCCATCTTCCTCCCGACCCATGTAAATAACTTGTCACATGCATATGGGGGAAGAGGTTAACTATGCATATTTTGATATATAACACATGATGATTATGTTGAGGTTTTCGCTATAAACTTGTAGAGGTTTTGGCTTAAAACTTGTCATATTCAGTAGCGACGTTTAAAATTTGGCGCGCGCGGGCAGCTCGGATACGGCGCGAGGAGCGTTTTCTACTGCTCGGAGTGAAGAGGTTAATCGGTATGATGTTCGAGAAAGGATAAAATTGGTCGATCTCGTGAAAATAAAAATTCCCACCACCTTATCACACAAATATCTTTTGCTTGTGCTTTCCACCCTGAAGATCCTCTGGCATAAGGTCTAAATTCCCTCGGCAGGCGCATCCTCCCTCGGGTACCTCCCGCTCGACCTCAGAGTGCGAGAGAACCTAAATCAAACTTTAAAAACCAAGATAAAATGCACCAACCTGGCGTAAGGGGGCAAGTCCCCGCCCCGTCACAGCCAAGTAAGGTCACTCTCCGCTCCCTGCCCCTCCCCCCCCCCCCCTTTCCCTTCCTCCCTCCTAGGTCTTCAATACGAGCGAACACGAGTTCCTCAGATAAGGAGTATCTTTCCGTTAACGAGTTCCGCGCCCATAAACAATCTGGCTTTTATCGCCGACGGGACCATCTGGGGCCATTCCCGGGGGCCGACGTCGGGCACCCTTGAATATATACCGGACTTTATTTTCGTTCTTATTTTTTTTAGCGAAACTGGAAGAGGAGGCCTTTGACGTGAAGAGGATAAAAATGGGCGGGTTATATATGTGACCTGATTTAAGGTAACCCTTTCTCCTCCGTCTTGTCACTTTCTTTTAAAAGGAAAGAACTCTCGCACACCTGAGATCTCCCTCTCTTTTCTGGATAAAGATAACTATTTTTTTTTCATTTGATGGTAAACCTTTTCTTTCCTTCTTTCTTCCTCTTTCTCGCTATGGTATAGTTTTGAAAAATTGTCTCTTCTTCCAGTGAGACGCAAGAATGCCCTTTGCGGTCGTGAATAGGTAATGAATGGAGGGGTTCGAAGACTGACGGAAGTAAGGCACACCCACACGGCCCTCCCCTCCCTCCACGCCTCCCTTTCGCTCTCCCCAATCTCTCAGCCTCCGCTTCCCCCCCCCCTCCCCCCCAATTCTCTCTCTCCCCAGCACATAAGACAAATGTGAAATTTTAACGAAGTTGAGCTCAGACTTATTAATAATTACCCGGAGGCCATGACGGGCGTCGACAGCTACCTGGCTCCCTCCCTCTCCCCCTTTCCCCTCCCACTATTGTCTCCCCGCACGGTTAATCTCCCCAAGTAAGTTTATCTGTCTTTTTAACAATGTCTGTCTGTTGTTGCCTGTCTGTCTCTCCGCGTGTGTCTGGCTGGCTCCCTACCAACGAGGATTCATCTCCGTTGCTGCGTTCTGTCCACGCGGCCGAGCAGCTTCGCCTCACCACCGGTATTGCCTCCCCGCTGGTGTGGTCCCTTCCGTTAGTGGGGCCTCCACTCTCCCCCTTGCAAGCGCCCACTTCCTCCCCACAGGTTTTGGTCTCCCCCCCACCCCCACCACTCTCTGTGTCATCTCCCCACTGCTGATGTCTCCTCGCCGGTCGCTCCCCCCCTCCCCCTCCCCCCCGCTCTCGCAGCATCCCTCCCTTTCCTCGTCCTCCAAACACCAGCAAGAAAAATATACTCTTCGTCAAACCTCGATAATAAATGACCTTCACCCGCCTCCTCCTCCCCCTCCCAGCGCTTCAGCACCTCTCGTCACTTCATTATCGATCATTAGCCGTCACTTAAGACGTCAATACGAACATATGTTATAAAGGATAAAGCGTACTTCACTGCATGAAAACAAGCCTCTTTTCAGGAGCCCGATGTTACTACGGGCAAACAAACATGGCTGCAGGCAGGCAGACGCCGCTATATAAATGCCGATCACCATACAAATTGGTCGGTGTCCGCGCGGGTAGACACATGCTACGACAAACAGATAGACGCTTACACGATATGACAAGCAGACATACGTCCTTGGGCAGTGACAAGAGACTGCTGTCACTAAAGACGGACAAACAGCGAATCGAAAAAGCCGACGTCACTCTGGAAACACAATCATCCCTACAGCCGTAACCATAAGCCCCGCCCAGAGCCGAAAGGTGAGCAAAACAAAGATGCATAAGCAACAGGTGGAACCGCAAGTAACAGGTAGGTACTTGTTCTCGCGTTCCACACCTTTCCGCTGTCCGTTATAATCTGACTCTAAAACATACTTCTAAAATGCGCGCGTGTCAAATCCAAAAACACGAAGAGCTCAATTGAGGTGGAAAGAAAGAAAGAGAGAGAAAAAAAGAAAAAAAAATATCCCACCCATCTCCCAACTCCGAAAACAACGAAATAGATCAAATTCGCCATGAAAAGGGGAAAAAAATAAGTATATAAAAAAGCAGTTGCACATTCCACAGGTTGGAATCCCGCCGTCACTTCAAGGCGCTGCATCGATCTCCCTCGACAAGGGGCACTTGCGGATCCGGAGTGACAATCAGCGCCTTCGGGAACAGAACGAGACGCCATTCCACTCTTGATTTTCTTAAGTTTTAAAGGCCCGGCAGTTGACCAAATCGCAGGGTCCTGACACGCTAATTATAGTCTTTTGGTCCTCGATGACCCGCAATCTTCCCTAACGACGACGTAACACTACGGGCGAGAAATACCAGTTTGCTCACGTTAACTACGGTAAGGAGTCGTTGAGTCGTTCGCATCGCCTCCTTCAGATCCCAGCGGACAGGCAACGACCACGCAAAAAAGATAAAAAAAAGAGAGAGAAAGAGAAAGAGAATAAGCGAATGGAAAAAAAAGATGAATTATAATTTGTGGTTTTGAGTAGCGCTCAAGCGGGAAAGAGGTGGAGATCGTTCGTGCAAAATTCCAAGAAAACGGGGCTGTAAATTTCGATGCTTTGTTGAGGGGAAAAAATGAAAGATATACTTAAAATGAACAAAAAACATAGAAGTATATACATATGTGAGAGAGAATACCAGGTAAATAAAACATGAAAAGACATAAAAGGTGAGTGAAAATTACCGAAGATGGCGAATATTACGCATAAATAAGAAGAAAATAAGGACACGCCAAAATACGGACAAAGAAATGGCGGATCACAAACAGGTATCACAAGCCAGAACAAAACGTCAAGAATAGAACAAAGATAAAACAAAGAGAAACGACAACTATAATTTGCTCTTAGTTTATGCCATTTCCAAAGCACAAACAAGAACAAGCATACATTATGCAATATGGCAGATCCGGAGGCAGAGGGACGTAAACGCGCGCAGAGGCTAACGATGCAACCAGGTCAGGCATGCAGTTGCAAGCACACAGATGGGTAGGCAGATAGGTAGATGACCAAGCAGGCTAGCAGGCAGGTTTGCCAAGCGGGCATGCATGTAGGCAGGCATGTAGGCAAGCAAGTAGGTAGCAGGCAGGCATGGCAGGAAGGAAGGCAGGCAGGCAGGGCCACCCGCCCGTCCTGGCGAGGTTGGCGTGTGTGCTGGTACCCGCGCGATCATAATAATCACATCAAATGCAATAAGAGCGTGATTACAGGTTGACAGAGCCGCCTCGCACTTGTCCAGCGACGGAGGTTACGCCGCCAGAGCTTCAGAAAAAAAGAAATAAAAAGAAAAAGAAAAAGAAAAAAAGGGACCTGTACTGGTTGGTTACTGGTTAGTGGCATCCCCCAGGCATGCGGTGCCGCCCCCTACCCCCTTCTATCCCTCCCCCCGGTCCTCCACGGGCGGAGATGACACCCTAATTATGAGCAACTCACTCTCTCGTAATTATCCCGTCAACTCAAATCATCTCCAGCCTCCACTGGCGTATCTGTCTATAATTGAAGTTTTAATTGAACTTCGCGTAATAAATGTTCCTTTGAGCCATCACTGCAATGGATTTAGTGGGCAAAATGACGACGGGGAATACGACCATTAGCATACATATTCGCACAGGTAATACACAAAGATTATATTTATGTAAATTGAAGAAATGTAAGCATGGAACACGATAGTTAATGTAAAGAGACAGTTGAATAGATGTGTAAATAAAAAAAAAATCATATATTTGAACTTCCAGTGAGGGTAAAGACACCCTGTGGCCATCCAAAGGCCACAGAAGGACATCAAGCGAGTGATTTCCTCCAGAACAATGTCATTCTCGTTGCGCTCTCCACCACCTGACCTTAAATTCCCTCGCGGCATCTCTCTGCCCCTTGTCGCCTCGCCTCGCCTCTCCCTCCTCCTCCTCCTCCTTCCCCTAATTCTTGAAATCCACGTCTCACCTGGACAGCCCATTCCTCGAGGGTGACACCTCCTCCTCGGCCGCGTCCTAGGGCGAAGGAAGAGTGCCAAATCGAGGCAAAAAATCAACATCACTCCAGCGCCTGCACCGAGTCTCGCCGCTCGCCGAGCAACCTCCGCCACATCCCGAGCCGCCAGGAGAGCTACACGCCGTCGCCCTCGCCCTTCTATCTTCTCTCCTTTTTTTTCTCTGACGCTCTTTTTCCTTCGCACGATCTCCCGCGTCCGTCCGGCGGAGGAGAGGTTCGTGTCTGTAGCAGCTGAGGGATCCGGAGGGCCGTTCCGTCTCTCTCTCTCTCTCTCTCTCTCTCTCTCTCTCTCTCTCTCTCTCTCTCTCTCTCTCTCTCTCTCTCTCTCTCTCTCACTTACTCACACACACACACACGCACAAGCACACGCACTTTCTCCACGCGACGACAAGCCACGCACTCACGGGATTCGCAGAAGTCCGAGTCCTTCGTCTTCACTCGCGGCGCCCACTCCGATCGCCGAGACTGCTAGGAATCAAAGGTCCTTCTGAGAACAACACTAAGACACGTCGCGCCACATAGCAGTTCTGTGCTTGCTTCTTGCAGTCTTCCTCTCTCACTCTTTCACTCTCAACGATCGGATTACACACCACTCGCATGCACTCCCTGCTTCCTCAAGCACACTCCAGCACACGAAAGAGGATGTGAAGCAATATCTTCGCGGACAACTATTTGGACGTCGCCACGAGTTCCGGAGACGCAGGTGTCGGTCCCAACATCGAGAGGGAATGACTGGCGTTGCTGTGAATATCAAAACCTGTTCTTATGCACCCCTCCCCTTCCCCTCCTTCCCCTCCCTCCCCTCTTCTCCTCGCTCTTCCCCTCCCCCCCTCCCTCACCTCTATCCCCGGGGCGATGTGATTCGTATGATTAGGGAGACGTTCAGCCCTGTCACCTGAACTTTGCATATGATAAGTGCTATCCTTGAGAGGAGATCAAGACACGCTCGTGCTTAGAAAAAAAAGACATGACTCACTCTTTTCCACACACAAAGAATCACACGCACATATATTCACGGGCGCACATGCATGCAAAAGTACATATAATACAGAAACAACCAAGTAAATATATCAATGCACAAGTGGATATACAGAACAGATACACAGGCATTCAAACATGCACACGAAAAGACCGGGTAGACACACACGCACAAACAAAAGCAAATGCACTTACACACAGACAGACACAGACACACACAGACACACACACACACACACACAGACACACACACACACACACACACACACACACACACACACACACACGCACACGCACACACGAACGCACGCAGACATACCTATCATTATCGTCGCCGAGGTACACCTGCTCTAGCACGGTGCGGTCAAGAGAACGATGAAGCTACAACGATCTTGCGGAGAACAGGTGACCGCAATACACTCGTACTTACACACGCACAAGCACTTTCTCTCTCTCTCTCTCTCTCTCTCTCATTCTCTCTCTCTCTCTCTCTCTCTTCATTTATCTTGTTCACTAATTCTGAAGTAACAGTAGCAGCAGCAGGAGCAGCAGCATAGAGAGAGAGAGAGAGAGAGAGAGAGAGAGAGAGAGAGAGAGAGAGAGAGAGAGAGAGAGAGAGAGAGAGAGAGAGAGAGAGAGAGAGAGAGAGAGAGAGAGCGAGAGAGCACCAAACTAAGAGACGCGAGACGAAGAGATGGAAACCGAGAGGCCCGATCGAGAGGCCCAGGAAGCGGTGTACACAATCACGTGGCATTGATGGATCAAGCGCCATTGTGCATCCTTCCTACATCCCTTTCCTTTACAGGTATACCTCTATCTTGCCTTCCATCGCACTTGCGTATACCCTTACCACGCCCGTCGTCATATTCATTCGTAAATGCTCCTGTCACGTTATACTCGTTTCCCTCCATTACTGCAGGGTATACTGCCATCTCGTTCTCCATCACACCTGACTCCTTCCCAAGTATTCTGTCCATCATCGCGGGCATAATGCTGATATGCGTGTATGCTACCTGTTTACTCTTGATTACTGTTTATAACTGAATTGTAATACGGAGATGTTGGTATGATACTCATAAATTTATGCTCTCATGACAAGCATCTGTTCGTACAATGTTTCGCCACTTATACAAATCAACCGTAAGAGGATCTCTATAAACAAATTAAATAAGAACATTTATTTACATCTCATAAAATAAGGCATAACTATAAAAATAAAGTATCAATCGTTCCACCAACCAACGATACGGATCTCAAATTAAAGTAAAGAAACAAGTACGACAAAAATAAAAACGCTCAAAAGTATAAAATAAAAATTGACCTAAAAAAAAAAAAATAAATAAAAAAAATATCTCGCCGAGGGTAGTGTCTGCCGCTTTGGGTTAGCAAGGCCCGTGACACGAACAAGATGGATGGGTGACGAGCAGGCTGTTCCTGCCGCCACACAACCTGCTTTCAACACCTCCTTGCCTTGCACTGCTTACATTTGATTCTTGGACCACCCTGTCTGGACTTCTTGCCTTGACCTGTGTGTGTGTGCGTATATATATATTTCCCACACTTCCCTGCTGAACTTGAGACACTCTTTCGGCCAGCCTGTTCTTAGACATGTCTACCATGTCAACCACGGACGGCCCTGAGTCTCACGAGTTCATTTTACCTTTTTTCTGTGTTGCTTGTAAATTAATCCAAAAATCGTTAAAAAAAAGTATATATACACACAAAACCCTAGTAATCGAGACTGGGGAAAATGATTAAGCTGTATTTCCTTGTTAAACCCCGTTTTTCTTCTCCTCCAGTTGTCTTTCCACCATTATCACTCATTGAAAGAAGTGGGTGTTGCTTCTCCTTTGGCATATTCGAAAAGTTTCAAATTATCCGAGATTATCTTTAAAAAGTTTAGCCTTTATTCTCTATCAAGAATCAGCATTAAATTAATCTTGAACGTCACCAATGTAAAGCGCACACCCGCAGAGAGAGAGAGAGAGAGAGAGAGAGAGAGAGCAAAGCATTCAATGCCCTAGTCAAAATGTTGGAATAGATGTTTGCAATGGTTTTGAAATTCTGTACCGAGTGAACAGCAATTCCAATATAACAAAATAATGGCAATATAAAAACAACCAAAATCAATCAAAATAATAGTGAAAAAGTTAGCTAATTAAACACTTAAAAAATTTCCGAACCACTGCTATAGTTATTCTATAATCTACTACTTGGATCCCGAAGAAGAAAGTGTAAGAACGAAATTAAAATCAAAGCAAAATTATGGGTAATAAATTATTAAACTTAACAACAGCAGCAACAACGAATAATAATATAAGAATAATAATCATAATCATAATCGTATTTATGATCATAATGAATATAATAAAACTGCTGATAATAATAACAATAATAGTGATAATAATATAAATAATGATTTATGATAATGATGACAATGATAACGATAGTGATGATGATGGTGATGATGATAGTAATATTACTATCATTACCATTATTATTATTATCAATATCCTTCTTATTATTATTACTTTCACTATTACCAATAATGATAATAATAATATTGATAATAATAATTGATAATAATAACTACAATGATAATAATTGCAATAATACTAATAACACTAGCAATAATAGATAATAATCACAAACTATAAAAAAACATAATAATATTAATAACAAAAAAAACTACTAATAACAACAACAAAAGCAATGATAATATAATAAGACAAACAAACAAACAAAAAAAAACCCACGATTTAGCACTCCAGAGTTTACAACCCGAGCAACCGGCTAACAACACTAACTAGGCGCACATAAACAGACAAGGCGGCCAAACAATCACGCACTCACTTGCATAAGCATTCAGAAGCAATAAAAACAAACCACTAGACAGATTGACTGAAATAAGCTTTCCTTTCCTGAAACGTGAACCGCATGAGTCTTGTTGCCTCCCTTGCGATCACTTCATGACATGCCTTACTGGTTAGGTGTCGAGTTATGTTTAAATATGTTTTTTTTATTTTTTTATTTTTTCTGTTTCCTTTTTTTTTTTCTGTCGTTTTCCCATTCCCACCCCCATGTTTATTGTTTTTCACTGTTTTTTTTCGGTTTCCTATATATTTTGTTTATTTGTTTAGTCTTTTTTGTTTTTCTGTTTCCATCATTATTCTTTTTTTTCTATTTTCCCTTTTTCTATTATTTTCCCTTTTTCATTGATTTTATTTTTCATGTTTCCTCTTCTTTACTTTATGTTTCAAGTTTCCAGTGTTTCCTCTTTTTCTGTTGTGTAAATATTTTGTACTTCCATTTTCTTTAGTGTCCTTTTTCATTTTCCCATTCCTTTTTTCCTTTCGTTTTCCTGCTCATCGCTTTTATTTTTTCAGTGTTGTTCTTGAGTGTCTTCCTTTGTTCTTTAGCTTTTTTCCTCCCTTTTCTATGTTTTGTTTCCTTTACTTTGTTCTTTTTTGATTTTCCATTTCTTTTAATTTTCATTGTTATACTTTTTTCTCATCTTGGTCTTTATTTTTTTCTTCCTCGTAGTTTCTTCTTTCTTCTCTTACATTTTCTAAAACTCCTCCCCTTCCCATCCACAATTTCTCGGCCATTTATTTTCTTAAACTCTCTAGTTACATCCTCGTAAAACAAACGAACAAACAAACACAATAACCCCCCCCCCCCGATAAAATTAAGATAAATCCACAGCTATAATTGAAATAATTAAACACACAGCTATAATTAAAACAAACACAATACCCCCCCCCCCCCCCGAAAAAATTAAGATAAATCCACAGCTATAATTAAAATAACTAAACACACAGCTATAATTAAAACAAACACAATACCCCCCCTCCGAAAAAATCAAGATAAATCCACAGCTATAATTAAATCTCCATTCACAAAAAAAGAAGCTTTCATCCTTATAGCAACACATCACTCACTCATCCATCAACCACCCTCATTTCAATCTGCCATCAATTCCCATACATCATTCTGTTATCAACAACCGAACTATTCTACCGCACATCGCAGAGTACTTCAATTATCAATCACCCAAGTATAATTCATAATCGTGGGCCTGGTATTAGCCAATCACCTGGCCATGATTCAATCACCCGTTATATTTGTAATCAATAAACTCACTCAAACAGTTATTTCGAACTTCAGCCACCGATGATTCAGAAAGCTCCCTCAGGCAGCACTCCCTAAAAATCCCTCTCAACCACCACTCCCTAAAATTCCCTCTCAACCACCACTCCCTAAAATTCCCTCTTAACCACCACTCCCTAAAATTCCCTCTTAACCACCACTCCCTAAAATTCCCTCTTAACCACCACTCCCTAAAATTCCCTCTTAACCACCACTCCCTAAAATTCCCTCTTAACCACCACTCGCTAGATATCCCTCTCAATCAACACTCCCCAAAATTCCCTCTCAACCACCACTCCCAAAAAATCTCATTCAATCACCACTCATTCCACCAATCCTACTCAATCACCACTCATTCCATCAATCCTATTCAATCCCAACTCCCCTGATTACCCTCACAAGCCCTCCCTAACACGACCCCACTCAGTTATCACTCCTACGAACATCCCCACTCCATCGTTACTCCTTCAAACCTCACTCACTCAACGACGCTCAATCATCTTTCCTTGAGACAACCTCACTCAACCTGCACTCCCGCAAACAACCTCACTAAACCAGTACTCCCTTAAACAACCTCAACCAACACTCCCTTAAACAACCTCAACCAACACTCCCTTAAACAACCATCTCAACCAGCACTCCCTTAAACAATCTCAACCAGCACTCCCTTAAACAACTTCACTCAACCAGTACTCCCTTAAAACAATCTCAACTAAAACTCCCTTAAACAACCTCACTCAACAGATACTCCCACAAACAACCTCAACCAAACAACCTAATTCAATCGCTCCCTCAAACAACCTCACACACACTCACCTGTCCCTCAAACTACCTCCCACAACCCCCACCCCCCCAACTCCCTCATCAAACAACCTCACTCAATCAGCAACCACGTGAACAACAACAACCCCTACCCATACCCTTACCCCTAGCCCTCTCCCCCTCTCCCCCCTCCCCATCCTGCATCGAACAACTTTCCCAAATAACAATATTCAACGACCTCAGATTGCAGACAGCCAAACCGCACGAGGGTAACCTAACACTGCCCTCCTCGGAAAGCCCTGCTGTTGCCCCGCTGCTTTGCATTCAAAAACCAGTCCATTCCTCAGTCTCATTGCCAGGTCCAATATTGCAAAGCCACTCACCATCGTTGCTTGGGTGTGCTTTAAACTGATCATGTATTTGTGACTCGAATGATAGTAATGTAAAGGGTAATGAGGTAGTAGGTATTGTAATGAAGGAGAGAGAGAGAGAGAGAGAGAGAGAGAGAGAGAGAGAGAGAGAGAGAGAGAGAGAGAGAGAATCTTGCCTTCGTATTCCTGAAATTGTTCGAAGTCTAATGACCATAGAAACGAAAATTTGTAATTTGCTCTGATGGTAATAAGATAAATAAGATAAAATAAAACAATAAAGAATAAAACAAAGAAAGAAGAAATAAACACATACACAGGTATATCAAATACATTCAGACGACATAGAACATAAACATATATCATCATGACAACGATACAACATCCCCATGAATCACGGAACCAAACAAACACGTAAATAAACAAAAACCCTCTAAAAGCAAAACCAAACAAGAATCCCCATTTCTCGAAAACGCAACGATTGCAACTCCCGGACGATCGTGTATCTTAGCATCAACCCGATCCTTCATCCCTTTCAACTCACGGTAAGGATGCAATTATGCCAAGTAAGGTATATCCTGCCTTCTCTCCCCCACGGCGGCGGTAACGCGGGAAACATTAGCTCTTGATGGGGGACGCCCCCGGGGGGAAAATGGAGAGTAAAAAGGGGCGACTTCCGGATTCTCTTTTGGAGATGTTTCAGGCTGGCTGACCCGTCCTTCACCGTGGGTTGGGGTCCTCTTCGGTGGGGGGGGGGGGGGGGGGGTGGGGGTGCTTCACGATAATTGTCCTTCAGGTCCTTCTTGATGCGTCGTTGTGTATACTTTGTCTTCTGCAGTTTGTATTTTTTTCTTTGTCTTTTTTTTAAATAATATCATTTGATTGTTCTTGTCTGTTTGATTATCGTTTTCTCTTACGCATCCATGCCCTGTCCTATTATCCTCCTCTCATTATCTGTCGGTTTATCTGCGTCTCTCTCTCTCTCTCTCTCTCTCTCTCTCTCTCTCTCTCTCTCTCTCTTCTTCTTCTTCTTCTCTCTCTCTATCTCTCCTCCGCAATTATCCACTCCCTATACTTTATTTACTTTTCGTCCCTTGCAACACCAGAGGCAAGGGACTGGTTCTGCCAAAGATTGTATCGGCGTTGTGGCTTGCAACTAATGTTAGAACAAGATCCTGGCGGCAGCATCAGCATGGTATTGCATGTTGCTTCTAGGATGTCTCAAGCAATATTCTATCATGACATCTTATTTCCAGGCTGGTGAGGTAACGAGCCAGAAGGGAAGAGAGGGAGAGGGAGAGGGAGAGGGAGAGGGAGAGGGAGAGAGAGGGAAGGGAGAGAGAGGGAGAGAGAGAGAGAGAGAAGAGAGAGAAGAGAGAGAGAGAGAGAGAGAGAGAGAGAGAGAGAGAGAGAGAGAGAGAGAGAGAGAGAGAGAGAGAGAGAGAGAGAGAGAGAGAGAGAGAGAGAGAGAGAGAGAGAGAGAGAGAGAGAGAAGAGAGAGAGAAAGAGAGAGAGAAAGAGAGAGAGAAGAGAGAAGAGAGAGAGAAGAGAGAGAGAGAGAAGAGAAGAGAGAGAGAAAGAGAAGAGAGAAAAGAAAGAGAGAGAAGAGAGAAAAAAAGAAAGAGAGAGAGAGAAAGAGGCAATAGAGAGAGAGAAAAGAGAGAGAGAAAGAGAGAGAGAGAGAGAGAGAGAGAGAGAGAGAGAGAGAGAGAGAGAGAGAGAGAGAGAGAGAGAGAGAGAGAGAGAGAGAGAGAGAGAGAGAGAGAGAGAGAGAGAGAGAGGAGGGGGGAGAGAGAGAGAGGGAGAGAGAGAGAGAGAGAGAGAGAGAGAGAGAGAGGGAGAGAGGGAGGGAGGGAGGGAGGGAGAGGGAGGGAGAGGGAGGGAGAGAGAGGGAGAGAGGGAGAGAGAGAGAGAGAGAGAGAGAGAGAGAGAGAGAGAGAGAGAGAGAGAGAGAGAGAGGGAGGGAGAGAGCGAGGGAGGGAGAGAGAGAAAAGAAAGAAAAAGAGAAAAGAGAGAAGAGAAAGAGATAGATAGAGAGAGAGAGAAGGGAGGTGGGAGGGGAAGAGAAGGAGAGAAAGAGGGGGGAAAGGAAGAGGGAGAGGGAGAGAGACAATGTGAGGAAAACAGAGAGGATCACAAGCCTCTTGCGTCCAAAGAAAACAACAAACCAACAAATGGAAATTATAAGCGTAGGCCTCGTAACAATCACGAACAATAAATGAGTTTCCCCTAAACAGGAATGGAATGTTCAAGGTATAAAGAGAAAGCAAAATAAGTAAATCAATAAATGAATATAGAAAATAAAGATGTCAGATGTAACATAATCAGGTTATTGAGCATGGTGATGATGATGGTGATGACGCTACTGATGATAGTGATGCTAGTGGTGACAATGGTGCTGATGGTGATAATGATGTTGAGGGTAATGATGCTGATTATAGGCACTGACAAATAAAATTAATGATAATGATAATTATTATTACCAATGTTATAATAATTCACATCATCACAATCACAACAGCAACAATGATAACAATGGCAATAAAATAAACATAAAAAAAACAGCAAATCACAACCATCGAATTCCACGAAAAGTAACATGATTCAAAACTAGTCTTTGAGAATCACGCCCGCACCGGAGGCAGGATGGATACTCGACTACGCCCGCGCTGTCACGTCACAGCCCCCGACATACGCCCGTTTCACCGTGTAATTACCTGATACTTATCCTGACTACCGTGAAGTGTCAGCTATCTACCATGTTATTGTTAAAATGCTGAAGTATTATTAACTACTTTCTGCTTACCATTCTCTCACTCTATCCACCTAACTGCCAATTAAGATGAGATCACCTGATAAGCTAAAAGACCCATCGGCTTCAAACACACCCTCCCGCCCCCTTAACTGTGTGCCTTAATTCATTCATAACAATTAAAAACTCATTTTTAATTTTCAGATTATGCACACACACACATACACAAGCGCATACACATACACACACGCATGCAAGACACACATATACACACATGCAAGACACACACACACACACACACACACACACACACACACACACACACACACACACACACACACACACACACACACACGCGCGCGCGCGCGCACGTACATGCACATACATAAATATATACGTACACACACATACATGCACACATACAAACACACACACACATATGTGCGTGCGAGCGCGCGCGTTTCTGCAAGCAAGTATCTTCCCTGAGGGTGTGGCTTTAAGGGCACTCAGGAAGCTTGTTAAGGGTCTTTCTGTCAACCTATCCTTCCCCCCTCTCCCCCCTTCCCCTACCCCTCCCCCCTCCCCAAGGACTTTAAGGACCCTCAAGCGCAAGGTAAGCAACGTTGCAACAGGATCCCGGGGTCGGCGGCTTTCATGCTGTGTCGGGTGGTTTTGGTTCGCCTCGACTCTACATTTGTATTTTTTTCGCATCTTTATTCCTCCCCCCCCCCCTCTATTTTCTTTCCCTCCTTCCCCCTCCCCTCCCCTTTATTTTCCTTATTTTTCTCGTCCGTTTTTTTTTCTTTTTTTTAGCAGCATTTAATTATTATTCTCCTTCTCCTCCTCCTTCTTCTTCTACTTCTTTTTCTTCCTCATCATCATCATTTCCTCCTCCTCCTTCGTCTGTACATTTACCTTTTACACATCTTTATCCCCCCCCTCTATTTTCTTCCCCTCCTTCTTCCTTTCCCCCCCCCCCCGCTCCTTTTTTCCTTATTTTTCTGGAAGACCTTTTCGTCTGTAAGTCTTCAGCCTCGTCCGGTCCCCCTCGAGAGGACTGGTCTTATCTCGGTCTGTTATTTTCTCGTCCTCAGTCCATCCCAGTTTTTTTTTTTTTTTTTTTTTTTTTTTTCTTTATCGGTATTTTCTTCTTTTTCTTCTCCTCCTCCTCCTCCTCCTCCTTCTTCTTCTTCTTCTTCTTCTTTTTCTTCTTCTCCTTCTTCTTCTTCTTCCTCTTCTCTCCCACCTTCTTCTTCTTCTTCTTCTTCTTCTACATCTACTTCTCCTCCTCCTCCTCCTCCTCATTCTTCCCCTTCTCTCCCCCTTCCTCTTCACTATTTTTTTCCTCTTCTCTGGTCTCCTTTCACATCTTTCACTGCGGCGGCTGTAACTCTATCGTAACTACATTATCGAAGCAAGATGCAAGGAGAGATCAAAGGGGTGGGGAGAGGAAGGGAGAAGCGGAGAGGAATAAGGAAAAAAAAAAGAAATAAGGGGAAAAAAGGGATAAGAAAGCAATACTGAAGATGGACGCCGAAGGGGGGGACGGGGAAGGGGAGAATGAAAAAAAAACGAAAAAAAACGCGTGTATCTATTTTATGCATTTATCTATTATCACGTATTTCATGTATTAATACATATCTGTTCTTTATTTATGCATTGATATTCATCCCTATGTATTATGTGTATGATTATGTATCAATATGTATTTCTACCATGCATTTATAGATTAATCATGTGTATCATACACACCTAAAAACGAATGTACTACAAAGAATAAAGATGAGAGGATGGGACAAGGAATAAGGGAAAAGGGAAAAAAAAAATTAAACATATAATAATGATAACGATGATAACAGTAGATATAAAGGAAGCACACACACACAGAGAGAGAGAGAGAGAGAGAGAGAGAGAGAGAGAGAGAGAGAGAGAGAGAGAGAGAGAGAGAGAGAGAGAGAGAGAGAGAGAGAGAGAGAGAGAGAGAGAGAGAGAGAGAGAGGGAGAGGGAGAGGGAGAGGGAGAGGGAGAGGGAGAGGGAGAGGGAGAGGGAGAGGGAGAGGGAGAGGGAGAGAGGGAGAGAGAGAGAGAAAGAGAGAAAGAGAGAGAGAGAGAGAGAGAGACGCACGTGCGCAGACCCGTGCGTATGTCTGCGGTCTGCGGGCATGTCTGTCACGCAGCGTCTAGTCATAAACCGTGAAATAATCACCTGGCGTGTGTATCCAATGACACGGGGAAGTCAGTGCTCACAAACAGCCCACAGATACACATAAAAATATACATCGGGTCTTTAGGGGGCGTTGTAAGTTGTATCTTGTTATACTTGTATGTTGTCATGTTGGGTAATCCTGTTCGAAACCGACCCATAAAAGATACGTATGAATTTATTTTTGTTTATTTTGCGCGACATACTGTAATGTGTATTGACGTCAACATTAAGCGTAATATTATTTTATAAATCTACATTTGCAGTTAATGTGTATAAGAACCAACCAAAGGCTATAAAACAAAATCTTCCACAGCGTATCTATCTTGAAGACATATTTGACTGAATATCTTTGAACAGTTGTACACTTCTCAATCAAATCATAGGCCTACTTACTCACTGACCTGTTCATAAAAAAAAAGAACACAAGTAACAACATAATTTACGTTTTATCATAAAACGGTGAACCTTTTCGAAACCATCTGTGGTGAACCTCATCTCGCGTTCCCTATCAGACATCATTAAAAAAAAAAAAAAAAAAAAAAAAAAAAATCTTACAATCTTTCGTTCTCTTGTACGATTTTGCAAATGGAGAGAAAGCTCACACCTACGTGCGGGCGTGCGGGCGTTCGTGTAAAGTGCATGGGTACGTTTGAGTGTGAAAAGCCGTGTGCAACGTGTGTGTGGTACGATCTGCGTATGACCACAGGTTGCCGAGCGGGTACAGGGAACAAGCGTATACCACAAATACAGATTTGTTCCCGGGTGTGAGAGTGTGTGTTGTGTGTGTTGAGTGCGGCGAGGAGGGTGCTGTAATCGACCTCCATTTAACAAGATGGCGAGGAAGAATTTGGAAAAAAAATCAAGTTAAGGAGGAGATAGGGGTGGGGAAGAGCAAGAGTAGGGGGAGGAGGAAGAAGAAGGGGAGGGGAAATGGATAGGGAGTAAAGGGTGAGAGGAAGAAGAAGGAGGAAAAGAGTAGGGGGAGGAGAAATGGATAGGGGGTAAGGGGTGGAAGAGGAAGAAGGAGGAGGAAAAGAGGAGAGGGAGAAGGAAGAGGAGAAGGAAGAGGAGGAGGAAAGGGAAAACGGAGGTAAAAGAGGAGAATGAGGTAGAGGAGGAGGAGGAGGAGGAGGAGGAGGAGGAGGAGGAGGAGATGGAGGAAGAGGAGGAATAAGAAGAAAATGAGGAAGAGGAGGAGAAGGAGGTGGAGCAAGAGTAAGTGAAAAAAGGAGTAGTAAAAGGAGGAAGAAATAGTAGTGGTGGTGGAGGAGGAAGAGGAAGAGGAGGA
>BOPN01000675.1:20000-32500 GCA_017312705.2 Penaeus japonicus | reverse complement strand
AAGACAGAGAATAAGACATAGAGAGAGAGAGAGAGAGAGAGAGAGAGAGAGAGAGAGAGAGAGAGAGAGAGAGAGAGAGAGAGAGAGAGAGCGAGAGAGAGAGAGGGAGAGGGAGAGAGAGAGAGAGAGAGGGAGAGAGAGAGAGCGAGAGAGAGCGAGAGCTAGAGAGAGAGAGGGAGAGAGAGAGATCAGTCGCTGCCTAGGATCTCCCCTTAGGATTTATGACTAATATCCCCACGTCATTCCAAGTCGGATGTCGAGATCGTGGGCCATCTGTGGCAGTGTCTTGGCCTGTGTTGTGCCAGTCGTTGTGTGCTGGGAGGGGAGGGGGGTCTTGGGGAGAAGGGGGGGTGTTCTTGGGGAGAGGAAAGGGGGTGTTCTACGAGAGAAGGGGGCGTTTTAGGGGGGGGGAGGGGTATATGGGTGTATGGGGTGTAGTGGGATGGGTGTTTGTGGTAGGGAAGGAGGAGGGGGGGATGGCGTGGATGTGACAAACGATCACAAACCGAGGCCCACCCTTGGAACCTCCCCCTCCCCCACTCTACCCCTTCCCCCCCTTAGACGATGGCAAGAGGGAGTTGTTTGTTATTGATGCCAACAATCGAATCCGACGCAAAGATGGCTTCCGAGGCTTTATCTCGTTCAATCGATGGTTTGATTGTTATCGGCGACGACAACGGAGGAATAACGTGTTCAATATCATGCTGTGAAGACAGCTTGGGGAGATCCGAGTCTAATGCTTTCAGTCCTTATTCCTTCCTAAAGAATGATATGAAACAGAAGAGAATTGGTTAACAAAAAAAAAAAAAAAAAAAAAAAAAAATATATATATATATATATATTCATTGTCTTCTTAAAAATTACACACAAAAAAAACAAAAAACAAATGAACAGCGATGGCCCTAATCCACGCACCAAACAATACAATAAATAAATACAAAAACGTTATAATACATCAAAGAAGAAAAAAAAGCAAAACTAAAAAAAAAAACAATCGGGATAAGACCAAAAAATGCGATTGTGATGTACGTTCATCTCATTACTTGCTGAACTGCTCCTGGCTCCGGTCGTTCAGCCGTGTCGCGGGATTCCAGTTCTGGGGGATGGTCCTTTTCCCGTCCATTCCAGGTTCCAAGTTCTCACTCAGTCGACTCAAGGTTCTCTTCTCCAATGATTCCAGTTTTTTTTTTTTTTTTTTTTTTTTTTTTTTTTTTTTTTTTTTTTTGTTAAGGCAACATTTATATAAAAAAACTCTTGCTTGAATTCTAGCATGTGTCGTGCAACCTCTTTAATGCAGGTTACTCGAAATTCTTATACCAAATCGCCATCATCACTAATTAAGAGTCTGAAAATTCCCAAAACCTTAAAACAAAAATCAAAGCCCACAAAAGGCATGGCTAATTCGTGCTGATGGACATTCTTTCGAAAACAGAAACCCGAAAGCAAAACTACCTGGTCCGTACATTCCTTCCTCTCTTGCCCGCCGCGAAACGAGCCAGGGACCAAAGATAAATAATCGATCCATAGGGTTTAGTATCCTGGGTATTCCGCGCACAGCCCAGGGTACTCGATGGCTCTTAGACCCTCCCAAAGCTTGTCTGAAGGGACTTGGTATCCTACTTGTCTCATTAGAAGGTTCCTCCTCAGGGGCCGGCCGTCGGAATACCCCTTCGATAGCAACCTCCTAGAAACACTGCTCGTAACCGGTACTTCGGACACGCTGATTCTCCTCAGCGTATCTTAATTACTTATCTGACCGATTACATTTATGGCTATTTTAGTCCATCGCACCCTAATCTACTCCAAGAGACCTCAATATACTCTTCGATATGTTTAACTTGTTCGCAAAGATTCCATCCGTTTCAGTGTCCAGCGATCAATAAGTCCGTTCCGTTTGTCTCCCGCGGCCAAATCCGTCTCAGTGACGCTAACATGTTAGCGGCCATTATTCGAGGTTATATTGTTTCCCTAATATTGATTCTGACCAAAGACAAGCAATAATCACATGCTTTTTTTCACCACATGTCCACGGAACCTGAACGGTCGCTGCTTGGGCCGTATTTATCTTTCGAATAAATAAGTTTTCCTTTCGATGCTTAAATATCTAGCGAATGAAGTCGCTGTTCGCGTCAGTGACAACTATCTAACAAGCTTTGGTATTAGAATATTTCATTTGTGTTAAATTCAAAATAATTATTGTATCTTTATCAAAATGTAATTCCTGTTTCTTGCCGTTTCCCCTCTATAAAACTCACGTCCAATAACACAAAACACTATACTGAGTTCTGATTAAACTTTGATCTAAAAAAAAAAAATAATCATACTCCCAAATACGCCAAGCTGAATGTATTTCCTGTTAACCTTTTTTAAATATTCAAAGGGGGAGCAAAACCGCCTGCAGACATGAGTTAAGTCCGTCACTGCGTAACCCTCTGGTGATGACAAGAGTGGGGGAGGGGGTGGTGGAGGGGAGACTATGTATCAGGGGGGGAGAGGGCGTACTGGGGAGGAGGAGAAAGGGAGGAGGGGGAAATGTACATACTATTAATTTCCGTTCTTCTTCAGTTTTTTTTTCTCTCTCTCCGACGTCGAGCATCAGTCCATCCCGGCAATATGTCTCCCCGCTTATAAAACCCATTCCGGCCAAACGTCACCACCGCACATAGGCGGCAAAAATACATTGCTTTCCCCCCCTCCTTTCCATTCCATTTTCCATCCTGCTGACCCTCCTAAACCTCCTCTCCCTCTCTCTCTCTCTCTCCTTTCTCCTTCCCTATCCTCTTTTCTCCCTTCCTGCCTTACCACCTTTCTCACTCTCACCCTCCCTCCATCTCCCCTTTTCCCCCTCCCTTCCTACATCTCCCCCTCCCTCATTCTCCCCTTTCCTCCCTCTCCCCCCCCCCTCTCTCTCTCTCTGTCCCCGTCCTTCCCTGCGAGCAATATCGCCCGAGGACAGTTGACAAGATAAAGGTTGTGTGAGGGAACAATGGAAAAACATCGCGGGTAAACAGAGGTACTGAAAGGGGAGGGAGTGGAGGAGGAAGGGTGGGGAAGGGGGGTGATGGGGTATGTGGGGGACAGTAATGTGTTGTGTAAGGGAGTGGGGGAAGGGGGAGGGGGGAGGGGGTTGGTCACCATTACCGGCCCATCATTCCCGTAATGACCAGGGAAGTGTGTGTGTATGTGGGGGTTTGGGGTTGGGGGAAGTGAAGGGGAGAGGGGGGGGGAGGAGGAGAGGGGGAGAGACCGGGAAAGGAGAAAGAGGGAAGAGAAGGAAGGGGAGGAGCGAGTCGTCCGTAGTACTAGAAGTCGTGGCCGGCGTCCATCCTTTGAGGTCGTGAAGAGAACATCTTATTCTCATTCAGAGAGAACTCATAACATTCCCTTATATCTGTGTCGCTTGCTTCTGTCTCCTTTCGGTCGAGTTGCTGTTAGAGCAATAGGGAAGTTTTAGTGCTGACAGTAATTTTGTGGCTCCTTGTGTCTACTTTATATCCTCACCAAGAAGAATGAGAAGAAAATGGTGATTCCATTATACAGTGGATCACTATTATGATTACACTATGGTAAAGGGGGCGCGCACGAAACCCAGTGAGCCACGGTTGCATAAGGAAACTACAATATATATATATATATATATATATATATATATATACAGAGGAGATACTGGTAATAAATGAATAAATAAATGAGGACGAATTAACAATAACAATACAGGAAAAATAATGGTGATTATAATGATGAGGGTGATAATGGCAATGATAATATTAGGATAATGACGATGACTATTGATGGTAATGAGGACAATGTAACGATAACAGTGACAATAAGGTTGACAAAAACATACCACATGTCTCACCCGAGCTCTATATTCCTCCGCACTGAATTCTCACCTGAAAAGAACAGGAAAAAAATGCCATTAGATTTTCATCGAACATTCTAGACCATCGAAAGACGAAGGACGAGAGAAGAACACAAGGAACATAAACATGAAAAATAAAAATGGAAACAAAGGGACCACAGTCTATCATGACTCCCACTTTGTCTTTTTCGATCGTTTTCTACATACCTTAGTACACTCTAGGTAAAAAAGCTTCTTTACTGTATAAAAATGGGAAGGGTTTCTTTACTGTAAAAAAAATGTAAAAACGGGGAAAGCTTTATTTACTGCAAAAAGAAAAAAAAAGGAAAAAAAAATCCGAGGACTTCCCTACTGTAAAAAAAATAACCCTCCTCCTTTAGAGATGTTTACGTGTCCTGACCCCCATAAACGAACAAAAAATGGCATGACCCAATTAGAAAAAAAAAAAAAAAAAAAAAAATCAATGTGAAACCTATAAGGAACTACCTTCTTACGGGGTTTTATGTCTAAAGGCTGAAGGAGAACCGAATAGTAGGTCAAAAAATCCAAAAGTTTTAGCTTCTTTTATAACTACCTGACTACACTGTAATGAATAGGGCGGAAAAATGCGGGGCTAGTACCCTTATAAAAACTGAGGCTCTCTGCGTCTCTCTGTCTCTCTTTTAGAAGGGGAAAGAGGAGGAGAATAAGAATAATATTAAAAAGAATAGGGTCGGTATCTTGTGAGAGAAAACCATAAAAGAAGAATTGTCTTAATAAAAGAATAGTGGTGCTTACATAAATAAATATGAGACAGCATCAACAACGACACTAATAATGATAATATCACACACTCTGTGTATATATATACATATATATATATATATATATATATATATATATACATATATATACATATATATATATATATATATATATATATATATATATATATATATACACACACATACACATCCTCATCCTCATCCTCATCCACATCCACATCCACACACACATATGCACACTGGTATTCTGTTACCTCCAGATAAGAAAACGCTCTATAAAAAAACAAACTCCACCATAAACTCCGCCTTCAGCTTCCATTAGCGTCTGTCTCTCACAGATCCTCTCCCGCATGAAAACTTATCAATCATCAGACATCTTGTACGCACCTTTCTCTGCCCCCCCCCCCCCTCCCCTTCCCTACGCACCCTCCTCTTCCCCAGAATCCCCCCCTCCCCCACGCACCCTTCCCTTTCCCCAGAACCCCCCCCCCCTCCCTCAATTCATCCTTTCCTCCCATCATTATAAAAAGGTAATAATTAAAAAAAAAAGTGTTGATAACGCATCGACTGACCGCCATCCTCCTCCAGCTCCCGCCTCGCTCCATCGCCGCCTCGATTAAAACATTCGCATCGCTATCCGCAGTCCAATCGCGTGTCGAGAAGATTACTCGTTTCTTTACAAATGTTTACGTAAGTTTAAACTTTATCTTTATCTCTTTTTTGTTCTGTTTCGTTGTTGTTTTTTTAATCATTTTTATTTACTTTTCTTTCTTTAAGATTTAGGACTAATTCATGTTATGATAATCCTATAAAAAAGACTTGTTTACATCATTCACAAGCAAACAGCACATCCGGAATAACTCAAGCATATCCTTCTCCTCCAAACACTTCCTGCCAAAAGCATGCTGTCCGTACACGGTGTATGCAAACCAGACCCTCTGCAGACCAGTCCATTCACAGATCCCCCTCTTGTCTTCTTATTTATCCCTTCATTTAGTTTATTTCTATTACTACCTTTCTCCTCCTTCGCCCGGATTCGCTTGAGATCATCAAGTTATTTTTTTCTCACTTTTATCATCATACTTTTCTTTCCTCTACTTCCTCAGCCATCCACTTTCATAATTGTTTGCGAATACTGAAGATGGAAGGATATGGACAGACGGATAGGCTGATTATTGATATGATCATATACTCACACTCTAGCCCTGGATATGAAGATAGAGAGGGAAAGGGTGGAAGAGGATAGGGGGAGGTAGAAAGGGAGGAAAGGAGGGAAGGAGAGAGGGAAAAGAAGTAT
The DNA here is from genome assembly GCA_017312705.2 of Penaeus japonicus. Taxonomy (NCBI): domain Eukaryota; kingdom Metazoa; phylum Arthropoda; class Malacostraca; order Decapoda; family Penaeidae; genus Penaeus; species Penaeus japonicus. Next base: position 26,577 of record BOPN01000675.1, on the reverse strand, counting down.
AAAAAGAAGAAGGAAGAGGAAGAAGAAGGAGGAGGAAGAGGAGGAGGAGAACGAGAAAGAGAGAGAGAGGGAGAGAGGGAGGCGGAGGGGGAGTAGGAGGGGAGGAAGAGGGAGAGGAGGGAAGGAGAGAGAGAGAGCAGTAGAGAAGAGAGAGAGAATAGAGAGAGAGAAAAGGCAGAAAGAGACAGACAGACAAACAAATAGCCCAAGAGAAAAAAGCTCCAACCGAAGGCCTGCACAACCAAGCCACACCAACAAAAGGCTTCAAACACCCAAGAGATTCCGTCGTCCTCAAACATGTCGAGGGAGGCGGGAGAAGGCTTGCAAAGAAGGGTGTGGTGTTTCGCGCCCTTTTGCATGCCACGCTGCCTACATCGACAACTTCAATGGGCTGGAGAAACCTGATTGGCTTTTGGCCATGTGTGCGCACAGAGACCCTAATAAGTATAGAGGAATCTTTAAGTAAATTCTTTCTACGTCTCTCTTCGTCTTCTATAAATACTTACATACATTTTATATATATATATATATATATATATATATATATATATATATATATATATATATGTATATATATATATATGTATATATATATATATATATATATATATATATATATATATATATCTGTGTGTGTGTGTGTGTGTGTGTGTGTGTGTGTGTGTGTGTGTGTGTGTGTGTGTGTATGTGTGTGTGTGTGTGTGTGTGTGTGTGTGTGTGTGTGTGTGTGTGTGTGTGTGTGTGTGTGTGTGTGTGTGTGTGTGTGTGTGTGCGTGTGTGTACATGTGTCAAACATTCTTCCCACTGAATGATCACATAAGTTCACTCTATCCCAGAAATAGGTTTCCACATGTAGCAGCACGACAGACGATACACCAACTCATTAACTTATAATAGACTCTACACCTTTTTTTCTTAGCCCCGGTAACACTATGCATCAGACCGAGCGTCCAGAGCCCTTCAACCTGCCATCAACTCTCGTCTTTCCATCTACTGACCACCAGCCTATCTACCTCAGCATCTACGTCTACTTTGCCAAACCTGAAGGAAGGAGCTACACCCTACACCCATTGGCCTGTCCCGGTCCTAACAAAGGGCTCCTTTCTTTGCTCGTCTGTCCGAGGGATGCCGGGCCTCTTCGTCCTATTGTTGGCTAATGCCCCTTCCTTGTCTCTTTGGCTAATTGTAAACTTAATTGCTTAGATCCACGAACCTCTCTTTAAGAAGTGTCTCCGCCAGAATATTTCGGAGTCATTTAGGTGGTTGTTTCTGCCATTAAATCTATATTGTTTTTATTTTTTTTTTTAAATCCCACATTCCAACCATCATTCCAATCACATTCACTAACAAAACCTCGCTACTTTACACTCCTACACCATCATGTTTTCCGTAGCCACATGTTTATAATACAGTTATTCATTAAATTCCTCGTCTCCCCTCTTGCATCACCCGCCTCTCGCCTTCCACGCGATACATCTGCCCATTAGCCTATCTACTTCTCGTGAATCTACCTACCGACACACTCGTCGAATATCCAGCCGTTTAGTCCCCTTATCCACTGACCTACACGTTCCACTAGTCTCCCCACTTATCCCGATAACCAGTCCTCTTCGCCACTCTACCCACCGACCCACTAGCGTGCCCACTTTTCGGCCCACCCACCCACCACCTCGTCAAGACAACGGTACAGATGAACTGGACAACAACTATTAACTAGTGGATGTCACCCCGCCCCCCTTACTCCGCCTCTTAATGGTTGGGGAGGCCTAGTGTAATCCCCTTGTTATGGAGGGATTAACACCCGTCTAATTATTCCGGCGATTCATAAATTTTAATCACACCTTGTCCGTACCTGCATAACTTGCCTATTAGGAAAACCGTTATACATGGACGGTGTGTTAGTTCATGGATATTTTTGTCTGTGAGTTTGTTTACACACACAAACATGCCCATCGTTAAGGAAAACAGATAAGTAGACAGAAGGACAGGCACACAGACACAGACACAACACACACACACCGTTGGCAAAAACAGAAAAACAGACAGAAGGACAGGACACACAGACAAACACACAGACGCATACAGGCTCACACACACACACACACACACACACACACACACACACACACACACACACACACGCACGCACAACACACACACACACACGCACAGCACACACACACACACACAAAACACAAACAAACACACACACAACACACACACACACACACACACACACACACACAACACACACACACACACACACACACACACACACACACACACACACACACACACACACACACACACACACACACACACACACACACACACACAGAGGCCTACATAGACAAAAAGAACTTCCCTTAGCAGCCATATTTCCTACCTTGGTATTTCTCCCAGAGGAAAACAAGCTGGGAAAAAAGGACGCGGTGAAAGCGTCTGACATGCCTCCTCTCAGAAGGTGTGTGTGTGTGCGGGGGGGTGGGGTATCATGGGAACTGTTGTGCCACGGAAACCGCAAATGCCTGATGAGTTGCGGAAAACGGAAAGGGAGAGCAAGGTAGGGCGAGAGATAGTGGTAGAGGGGAAGGGAGTGTGAGAGAATAAGAGTGGAGGAGGATTAGGAGGCGGCAGCAAAAGAAAGGAGGAGAAGGAGAGTGAGAAAGAGAGTAGGAGGAGAGAGAGAAAGAAAGGAGGAGGAGAGGAGAGAGAAAGAAAGGAGGAGGAGGAGAGAGAGAAAGAGAGGAGGAGAAGGAGGAAAAGGAGGAGGAGGAGAAGAGAGAAGCGATAAAGAGAGAAAGAAGCGAAAGAGAGAGAGAAAGAAGCGAAAGAGAGAGAGAAAGAAGCGAAAGAGAGAGAGAAAGAATCGAAAAAGAGAGAGAAAGAATCGAAAAAGAGAGAGAAAAAGAAGCGAAAGAGAGAAAGTGAAAGAAGCGGAGAGAAAAAGAGAAAAAAAGAGTGAGCGAACTTGAGAGCAATCAAGACACACACAAAAGCCGAAGGGCTGGACCGCAACAAGGAGAGTAATCACAGGATGTTCACCTTATCTAGCTGGAACACCATTTTGGAGTGGCCTACTCACTCCTCGACCTGTAGGCCTAGGCACAAGCCTGGAACGTTTCCCTGCCGACGCCCTTGACTCTGCGTTTCCTTCCATACGTTTGCTATTACGAAGGAATAAAAGGTCGAGAGAAGGAAAAGAAGTAGAAGAAGAGGTGGAAGAAAAAGAAGAGGATAAAGGAAAAGAAAAAAAAGGAGGGAAAGAAGAAGAGGAAGAAACAGAACAAGAAGAAGGAGAGAGTGAAGAAGATGAGAGAGAGAGAGAGAGGGAGAGAGGGAGAGAGGGAGAGAGAGGGAGAGAGAGTGAGAGAGAGTGAGAGAGAGAGAGAGAGAGAGAGAGAGAGAGAGAGAGAGAGAGAGAGAGAGAGAGGGAGAGAGAGAGCGAGAGAGAGAGAGAGAGAGAGAGAGAGAGAGAGAGAGAGAGAGAGAGAGAGAGAGAGAGAGAGAGAGAGAGAGAGAGAGAGAGAGAGAGAGAGAGAGAGAGAGAGAGAGAGAGAGAGATACAACCCTAGCAAAAAAAAAAAGGTCCCGAGTAAGGTAATTTGAGCAATCTAAGATCTCAAGGTCCATCGCATTCCCACAAAGAGGAAATCAAAGCAAGGAGGCTGCGCTGATTCCGCATTCACAAATTCCAAAGCCGTCTTTCGCGGATGACGGAGCAAGGAGCCAAAATTGCCAGCGGTGACCCACACGTACGAATTGACCCTCGGGGAGTTAGAAAAGGAAGGGGAGAGGGAAGGAAGGAAGAGAGGAAGGGGGGGGGAGAAGGAGAGAGGAGAGAGGAGAGAGGAGAGGAGAGAAAGAGAGAGAGAGAGAGAGAGAGAGAGAGAGAGAGAGAGAGAGAGAGAGAGAGAGAGAGAGAGAGAGAGAGAGAGAGAGAGAGAGAGAGAGAGAGAGAGAGAGGTAGAAGGAGAGTGGGAGACAGAGGGAGAGGGGAGGAAAAGGTATAAGAAGAGAGAGGGGAGAGGTAGAGTGGGAGAGAGGGAGAGTGATTGAGAGAGAGAGAGAGAGAGAGAGAGAGAGAGAGAGAGAGAGAGAGAGAGAGAGAGAGAGAGAGAGAGAGAGAGAGAGAGAGAGAGAGAGAGAGAGAGAGAGAGAGAGAGAGAGAGAGAGAAAGAAAGAGAGAGAGAGAGAGAGAGGGAGGGAGGGAGAGAGAGAAACAGAGAGAAAAAGAGAAAGAGAAAGAGAAAGAGAAAAAGAGAGAAAGAGAGAGAGAGAGAGATAAAGAGAGAAGAGAGAGAGAGAGAGAGAGAGAGAGATAAAGAGAGAAGAGAGAGAGAGAGAAGAGGAGAGGAAGAGGAGGAGGGGGGAGAAGGAGCCAGGGAGAGAGAAAGACAGAAATATTATGTAAAGAAGATGGAAATTCCTTCAGATAACTTAAGCGCATAAAACACCAGAACAACACCAAGGGAACGAGAGGAGCTAATTTTTAACATTGTCATGCAAATTGGTGCCGAAAACACACTCACCTGACCCCTACCCCCCCTACCTCTCCCTTGACCCCCTCCCCTCCCCACCAATACCCTTTCTCTGTTACCATAACAACGCCTTATGTTAAGCAGCATCTTCGACGAAATACTTAGATTAAGCGACTTGGCAGACAAAGACTATATAATCTGCTTGTTATCTGAGGTTATCGCGATTGCGGGCGTTGAAATGGGGTCTTGGCTGGAGAGGGGGGGGGGCGTGAAGGAGGGGCGGTGTGTGGGCGTGAAGGAGGGGTGTGTGGGGGGCGTGAAGGAGGGGGGTGTGGGCGTGAAGGAGGGGGGAGGGAGGAGTCCTATTTCCAATTTCCAATTTGTAGCTAATCGAACCCAATGCATCTCTGCCTAAATAAAATAAAAAAGTAAGGAGCGAAGCGTGTAAACTTTAAACAATTAAATAGAAAGAAAGATGAAGTGGAAGAAAACATCAAGGAGAGATTAAATGAGAGAAATAAACGTATGTACATATCTATCTATCTATCGATATATCTGCCAATCTATATATCTATCCCATCCATCCACCTTCTTACCCATCTATCTACATATATTTGTGTGTATGTGCATTTAACAAAGAACAAAACTGCTAGAAGTATAAAGTAAATGAATAGCTGTCTAACCTGCGGGAGGGATTAAGTGAAAACGAGAGGGGAAGACGTCGTTAATTCTCCTCCGCTGATTCTGACTCTAAAACAATTTCCCAACAACAAAACAACAACAATGGGACGCCGTTCTTGGCATAACATAACATGGACACGCTCCTGATTTACGGGGACGGGGAGGGGGAGGGAGAGGGTATGGGAGGGGGTAGGAGAGAGAGGGTACGGGAGAGGGGAGGGAGAGGGTACGGGATGAGGGAGAGGGTATAGGAGGGGAGAGGGTAGTTAGCGGGTCGGCCTATCCAACAGGAGGGAGGAATGGGGTGGGGTGGGGGGGGGGGGAGGGTGACTCCTAGCCGGTCCAGCCTCTCCCATAATTAAAGACGAGGCGAGACCTATAATTTTCCACCTCGCGCCCGTCCCTTGATCGATGCCGCCGATCGTCACCACAAAAACAAGGGATCGTTAAGTGATCGTGTTTCTTCCCCAAACCCATATATCTCCTTTATCATGTACGGAGACTCGTTAATGTAATGGCTTTCTCGCCCCCATCCACTCTTTGGAAGCCTCCTCGAAGCCTTTGCGAGACGCGAGGGGCGGGAAGGGTTGGTGGGCCTCTCCGACGCTCGTTTGGAGGGCCTGCTTTCCCATCAGGGCGCCCTCCGTGAGATGGCTTGGATCGGATAAACACACACACACACACACACACACACGCACACACACACACACACGCACGCGCGCTCGCATATGCATGTACAGGTATACACCCATAAACAGTATCTCCTCGCACATAAACCATTATGTGGATGTAAATTGAAGTGACTCACGCACCCAACATGCAAAGCAGGCGGATCAAAATCTCAATAGGGTACATACACATATCCGTATCTCCTAAGAACACATTAGATACACATACCAAGCGGGAACACTTGGGCACAGAGTACATATAGCAATATTTTTTTCAACACACATAAACAAACACACACACACACACATACACACACACATATGGAAGGCGGGAAGACAACACTGTGAAAATTACAGGTTAACACTTCCTTCTTTTCAACGGTGTCTGGCGCCCATTTTTTCTGCCCTGACTTATGGGAGCCGATAATTTAAGGATTACCATAACGCCATTCGACCTACCCTACAGGTCGCTTAGAGCCCCGCCATTACGCAGCCGCTGTATTGCTGTAATAATCATAATCAATATAATAACTGCACTACTGTTGCTCTTTGAACTTCTCCTGTCTATTCCTCATCTATTGTTGCTCTTCATTTTTTTAAAAATAACTTCTACAGTTGGTTTTCAAACTTATATGCTTATTATATCTTATCTCTCTTTTTCTAAGTTTTAATGTTAATTTCGAACTTTTACTGTCCATTACTCTAACTCTTTTATTGTTTCTTTTCTTATGATACTTATTCTTTCTG
>BOPN01000675.1:10000-12500 GCA_017312705.2 Penaeus japonicus | reverse complement strand
TTCTATCTCTTTTATTTTTTTCCTTTTTTGCTCAGGATGGGGTGATTATGTTCGACCGTTCATCACAGCGAAGGACTCTGCTCTCGTCACTCTTGGTGAATCAGTCTTTCACGGAGGATTCCCTTTTTTATTAACATCCGTCTTTTTATGTGCTTTCGTTATAAATCGTCCGTTCTTTCGAAGCTTTCCCACTCTTAAAATCTCGATTCGCACTAAGAAAGAAAAAAAATGTATATACATCCCACCGCGCTAAACGAGTCATCACATCACCACAGCTCATCACTCTTTCCATCACCACATCTCACCACTCCCGCCACGTCGCCCCCACGACCGCGCCCCCCCATGAATCACCACTCCCTTCCTTCCGTCGGTGACGCGGACTCTCCCCCGTCGCACCCTCAGCATTGTCTGCCAACTCATTTGCATGCGAGCGTCGTCCTCGGAGTGTCGTCGCCTTCGCTTCTCGGCGGCGGCTCTTGCGATGCGCCTCTTCCTCGCCTTTTTTTCTTCTTCTTCCTCAATCTTTCTTTCTTTTCTTCTTCTGACGAGAAATTCCGACTCGTCCAGGTGTGTCTCTTCGACCGGTCGCCCCCCCGCCTCGCCCCACTCGCTCGATCATACGTCATAGCTCATCGCACGTCTTGGAAGCGCTTAATAATATTAGCATAATGTTCAGGGAGATGAGGCTTTGAGTGTGCGAAGGTTTGATATACGGGACGGCTAAAGATGCGACCGAACTGGCGTTCACTCGCGGCCGCGTGTGATGGTGTTCTTCCAATCTTGAGTCTCTATCAATCATTCCGCGAGAAATTGTCTTGTATTAAGACTTTCGTGATGGTTATTAACCATGCCACTGATTAGCTTCAGCCAAATCGTAGAATTCCAATAAGTTCATTCCGAAAATCATACGATATTTTCAAAACCCTCGCCTGAGTTTCGAGTTTCAGTGAAACAGTGTGTAAATAACGCGTAGACTAAACACTTTAGGACAGACGAGCAAGTGTTGATCTGACCTTTGATCTGTAACGAGACGCCGGCATATTGCATCTCAGCCTTTTACTGGTATTATTCTGCATCTTTCTCTCCTTGTCTAGGCATCTCCTCCTTCATCCTGTTTCCTCTCTTATCATGTTTTCGCGTGTTTACGTTTACTTTCCGTATTTCGTACCTCTTCTTCTTTACTCAAAAATAGCGTTGAGGAAAAATATAACAAGTAGAACTGATGCTCCGCGTGATATCTACACACTGCTCTTATCTTAAACAAACTTATCTTCGAAAGTTGCGCGCCCTACTTCGTTCTCCTTCGCTCGTCCTTTTTGCGAATATTTTGTTGTTTGCCAGCCCTACTCTTGTCAAAAAAGAAGAAGAAAAGAAGAAGAGAAAAGATGAACTTCCTGTAAAGAACACAGACATAAAAAAGGCATAAAAAAGAGATAGAAACATGGGAGTGAAAATTACTCGTTTTGAATGAATACCAGACTTTATCCTTCAGTGGTTAACCCAACTCAAAATTTGAAGACGCGTCAAAGTTAACAGATCATGCTGAATTATTTGTTCTTTGCAGAATTTACTCGTAAATTTGTATCATACCTTTGCGATTGCATTTCCTTTTCATCCGAAACCATATCGATTGTCGACGCAACGATTATCAAGCTTACCATACGCCCCGCCCCACCTTCGCCATTATGCATAGTGTCACAGTCATTATTTTTTTCGTCTTCGCCCGGGACTGTCACCTTCGCTTTGTCACCTTGGCGTCGACCGCATGGAATCTCACAAGAACAAGCATGACATTACCTTGAAATTCCCATGTCCGGAACAGACTCGTACCCGGAAAGGAAAGGAAGGATATGCAGGAGGGAGGAGAGAGGGAGGAGAGAGGGAGGAGGGTAGGAAGTAGTTGGAAGGATAGGTTGGAGGGAGGGGGGTTAGGAAGGTTGGAAGGATAGACTGAAAGGAGAAGGGAAGAAGGGTAAGGAATGAGAAGAAAGGACATGTAAGAGGGAGGAGTTCAGGATACAGGAAGGCAGGAGGATGAGAGGATAGGAATGATGATGGAAGATGGTTGGGATAAAACGAGACGTAGTCATAATAAAATGAATAGAAAACGGACAATAACGCAGACCCCCACACAGAAAACGGAAATGAAAATCAAAACACGAGAAATTAACAGCTTAAAACAAAAAAACACTTAAATACATAAAATCACACAGATACAAAACCCAGTCCACCGCCAAAGCCATTTCCTCCAACCGAAACCAGTCCAATAAGAAGAAGCCATCACATCAAAACATCGGAATCTCAGAAATGCAAATGATGCGTTGAAATGTGACCAGGACGACGATCCACGCCGACTTCTGTGGTTCTTGAGGTTAAAGAAGTGAGAAGGAGACACTGCGAGGAAGCCCACTGACACATGAGGACTGACACGCGATGTGCAAGACGTTATGTATATAAGATTTGAGACAAAATATACGTAATGAAGTGTTGGGGGAATGCG
>BOPN01000674.1:398299-403299 GCA_017312705.2 Penaeus japonicus | reverse complement strand
TTCCTCCCTCCCTCCCTCCTTCCTTCCCTCCCTCCCTCCCCCGCTCTCTCTGAGGATCCAACAATTACAACCACAAACATAAAACTTCATTCAAGATCTACCGAGGAAGGCAAGCAAAGAGCAAGCGCCTTCCGTCGAGGGAAGCAAGAATGCGCAAGCAATTCTCCCGTGATTGCTGTCGGGGCTCGTAATGTGGCCCTGCTCTTACGTCGTCGGGAATCAATGTCGCATTTGGGGCTTTCGGATGGTTTTGACTTGTCTATTTACTCACTTCTTATCGAATTTCTTCTTTTTTTTGTTGTCGATTTTGTTCTTTTCTTGGGGTAGGTTTTTTTGTTTTTTTGTTTTGTTTTATGTTCTTCTTTTATGTTTTGTTTTGTTGTTCGCTGGTTATTCCTTTAGGTTTGTTGCTGTTTTGGGGGGTTTTGAAAATCGGCTTTGACATACTTTTTTTCTGGATTTCTCTTCCCCTCCCTCTTCATTATTCTTAGTCTCTCTCTCTTTCTCTCTCTCTCTCTTTCTCTCTCTCTCTCTCTCTCCCTCTCCCTCTCTCTCCCTCCCTCCCTCCCTCCCTCCCTCCCTCTCTCCCTCTCTCTCTCTCTCTCTCTCTCTCTCTCTCTCCTCTCTCTCTCTCTCTCTCTCTCTCTCTCTCTCTCTCTCCCTCTCCCTCTCCCTCTCCCTCTCCCTCTCTCCCCTTCCATCTCCCTGTCCCCCCTCCTCCTCCCTTCCCCTCTGCCTTCCCCGTCCCCCTCCTCCCTTCCCCCCTTCCCCCTGCCCCCTCCCTTCCTCCACTCCCCCTGCCTCCCCCTCCTCCCCCAACAGGTGTGACCGCATGTTAATTATGAAAGGGTTTGCATGTATATCAATATAACGAGTTATAATTGTCATGGCAAAATCGATCTCCTTCTGCCAGGTGGCTTTGTGATGATGGGGGAGGGGGAGGGACAAGGGTTGGGACGGGGTAGGGAGGGGTAGGAGGGGAAGGGGAGGGACGAGGGTTGGGACGGGGTAGGGAGGGGTAGGAGGGGAAGGGGAGGGGCGAGGGTGTGGGACGGGGTAGGGAAGGGAGGGGAGGGACAAGGGTGTGGGACGGGGTAAGGAGGAGAGGGAGGGAGGGGAAGGGTCGTGAGGGAGATGACAGGTTCACTTCATACCGTTAGGAAGGGATGGATGCGGAGAGGTAAGGAGAGAGAGAGATATCTGGAGATAGAGAGAAAGAAAAATATACATAGAGAGAGAAAGAACAAAAATGAGAGAGAAAGAGATGAAGAGAAAGAGAGAGATAAAAAGAGATAGAGAGAGAGAGAGAGACATATACAAAGAGAGAGAGAGACGTAATAGGATAGCAAGGAAGAGATAAACGGGGAAAAAAAATGATGCAGAGCGTGGGTGGTTGAGGGAGGTTAAACGAGGGGAAAAGGGAGAGACAGATGGCAGTCGAGGGGAGGTTGTCTTTTATTGACGAAAGGTAGAAAGCATTGTTCGGTTGCGGCGTGCGTACATGCGTGCGTGTGTGTGTGTCTGTCTGTGTGCGTTTTTTTCTGTGTGTATGTGTGTGTGGGGGGGGTGTAGGTGTGGGTGCGTGACCCCTTACCTTCGTACACACTACGGTGTGTTTTGTTGGTAGGTGTGTATGCTTTTATAAGTGTAAGTATTGTGTCAACAAGTATATGTATGTATGTTTATATAGGTATTGTAAGTATTATTGTGTCAACAAGTATGTGTGTATGTTTTATAGGTGTTGTAAGTATTATCGTGTCAACAAGTATATGTGTGAAAGCATAATTATATCTGCAAACATATACGTGAATGCCTGTGTGTCCGTCTGCCTAAGAACACTATTTGCATAACTTAGGAGGAAATGATACGAGTAGCATAAGTCCTACAGCGAGAGGGAATGACACTCACGGCATGTCGCACTTATTACCCTTCCCGAAAGGCTCTACGCGAGAGACAAATAGACAAACAAACAAACAGACAGATATATACAGATAAACAGATACTTAGAGGGAGGTGAACTGACACAGACAGACAGAGAGGCAGAGACAGACAGAGATAGACAGAGACAGAGACAGAGACAAACAGAGAGACAAACAGAGAGAGAAAGAGAGAGAGAGAGAACGAAAAAATGTGTGTGTGAGATAGAGGGATAGAGAGAGAGAGAGAGAGAGAGAGAGAGAGAGAGAGAGAGAGAGAGAGAGAATTTGAATGCATCAGATGAAGAGTGATAAGCATTCGCATCACCTACTCGTTATCTCCTCTGACTTTCAACAAGTTTTGAATTATGTGCGTAAGTGTATGCGTAGCCGCTGTGCGATTGCGAATGTGTGTGTGCGTATGTATAATGTACACGCACATTCGCAACAATGAACATGTGTATGTATGTGCGTGTTTTATCTACACTGGTTTCTGAGGGTGTATGCGTGCGTCTCTGTGTATGTGTGTGCATCTGTGTATGCGTATGTGTGCGCGTGTGTGCGTTTGCGTACGTCTGTATATGCGTCTGCGTGCGTGTGTGGGTATTGGTGTGTGTGTGTGTTTGTGTATGTATGTATGTATATGTATGTATGTATGTATGTATGTATGTATGTATGTATAAACATTCATTTCAGGGTGCACACAGGTATCCTTTCACTTCGTGTTCGGATGCATGTGTACACGAAGAGGATCAGTGCCGTGATCTTAATTTGGCAATAACGCGATATAGAAATCGTGGCGTGTCCGCGCGCCCGCACGTGTGTAATTGTCCGACACGCGACTTCTGGCGAAATTTATTAACTTGCGTACCGTAATTACGTCCAGCATCGCTATCGACCTCATTGATTCCTGTTCCCTTGTGCTTTAAAGTGCTTCTCACTTCCTTCGGTAGAGGGTTTCTACTGGATTTGTTGTTTCTTTTTCTCTCTCTCTCTCTCTCTCTGTCTCTGTCTTTCTCTTTTCCTTCCTTATTTTCTTTTTTCTTTCTCTTCTGACTTGATGTCGAAAGCGCGATCGGTTCGCCGCTTGAGGTTGCGAAGCGGGCGATCGCTTGGACGCCGACGGTGATTAGCGCCAAAAGCTGAATACATTATTGGCAGCTGTGACTCTTACTCGCCTCCCCCCCCTTCTCCCCTTCCCCCCCTTCCCCTATGTCACCTCCCCCACCGTCACCCCCACCCCCACCCCCCTACACCCCCCTACACCCCCGCACCTTTGGTGAAACTGACCAGGTGAACTTGACAGATGTCACGGTCGAGCGCAGATGTGCTGCTCCAGCATCTATATACACGCACATGCACGTATGCACACACGCACATACATACGTGCACCTAAATGCACAGCCACGTTGTGTGTGTGTGTGTGCGACTGTGCGTGTGTGTGTGTGTGTGCACTAGCACGCACATATATGCATACATCCATGCTTACATACACACACACACACACACACACACACACACACACACACACACACACACACACACACACACACACACACACACACACACACACACACACACACACACACGCTTGTGCATGCGTGCGTGGAGGGGATAGAGGGGATGCTGGTAACCTCCCGAGGTGTGTTCAGAGTGATCGAGGGAGAGCGATAAAAGGGCATATGTTTGCCCTCGTGATAAGGATCGGCGATAACGATAGTGTTGTGGTGATCGCAGCCTTTGTGGTGAGTGTGATGAGGTGGAAATGTCATCACCCTTATTCTCTTTTGTAATAGAGGACCAAAGCGAGAAGAGAGAAAGAAAGAAGGGGAGAGGGAGAATTAGATTGTTATTATGTTTCTTCCGGTGCGAACGCTTGGAGGGGGTAATGGTAGGAGCGGTGGATATGATGATGATAATGATTGTTGTCATTTTCATCAGCGTCATGGTCATTGTCATCATGAATATGGACATTATCATCGTCTATTTGGTCATCATATTCCTCATTTTCACCATTATCATCATTGTAATTTTCGCTATCATCATCATCGTCATCATCATTATCACCATTATCATCATCATCTTCATCATCATCATCATCATCATTATCATCACCACTACAACCACCACCGCCACCATCATTATTGCTAAGAATATTGTTATCACTCTCTTATTACCATCACTATCATTGCGACAATGACATGAAAGTTCAACGAAGAATTTTCACGAAAACGAGACGAAAATAACTGAAAATAAATCTTTATACTGTGGACAAACGCGATGTATTTTCGTGCTTATTTCCAGGTTTAATTGTATTTACTCTTGGTGGATATTTTGGTCGCCTTTTGATCGTCGTTACGCAACCCGGCTGGAGGATCGCCTTGGCTCGACGAAGAGACTGTGCGAAGACATGGGTGTCTCCTTGTGTTTTTTTTCACCTTTTTTCATGCTTTATTTTCTTTGTTTGTGTCTTTTTTCTTTTTTTCCCTTCACCTTATTTTTTCTTGCATTTCTTTCCGTGCTTGTTTTTTTTCTATTATCTTTCTCTGTTTTTTTATTTTTCTTTCTCTGTCTCTCACCCACCCTTTCTCTCTCTATGTCTCTCTCTCTCTCTCTCTCTCTCTCTCTCTCTCTCTCTCTCTCTCTCTCTCTCTCTCTCTCTCTCTCTCTCTCTCTCTTGCTCTCTCATTCCCCTACCCCCTTCCTTTTTTATTTTCCTTTTTCCCTTTCCTCTTCCCTCTCTCTCCCCTCTTCTCCCCTCTTCTTCCCTCCCCCCTACCTCATCACTTTTCCTCTCCCATTCCCCTCTTTCTTCCCTACCTCATACCCTTCTCTTTTCCTTTCTCCTCCTCTTCCCCCTCCCTTCCTTCTCCCTTAAATATCTACTTCATTTCTCCTTTCCCCTCCACCTCTCTTTTCCCCTTCCCTTCCCTTCCCTTATCCTTTCATCCCCCCATAGTACCCCTCTAATTTCCTTTCCTTTCCCCCTCCCCCTCTCCTTTCCCCCTCCCCCTCTCCTTTCCACTTCCCTTATCCTTCCCCTTTCATCCCCTCCTCCCCATAATACCCCTTTCCCCCCCTCCA
>BOPN01000674.1:390799-395799 GCA_017312705.2 Penaeus japonicus | reverse complement strand
ACGGACTCGCCGCTTTTGCCTCTTTGTTGTTGTTGTTTTTGTTGGGGTTGGTGTTTTGTTTGTTCTTCTTATTCTTGTTTTGTTTGTGATATGGTTGTAGTTTTATGTGTTTTCATTTTCTCCTTATTATTCTTTTGTCTACTTCTCATTTCTCTCTCCTCTCTCTCTCTCTCTCTCTCTCTCTCTCTCTCTCTCTCTCTCTCTCTCTCTCTCTCTCTCTCTCTCTCTCTCTCCAGGGTAAAGCTGTAGCCTGGATTTTATTTTACGATAATTCGCAATTTTCGCGCAATTACCTTGTCAGGGTTCCTTACCTTAATCCTTATGCCTTATCTTGGCTTATCATCACAATCTCTCTTTCTCTTTTTCTGTCCTATTTTCCTTTTTTTTAATTTGTAGATTTTGTTGTTGTTGTTGTCGTTGTTTTGTGTGTTTGGTCTGTGATTCGTCATCCTTTGTTTCAGTTTATTTTTTCTTGTTTTCCTTCTCTACTTCTCTTTTCCTTGTCTCTGTTTCTTTCGACATTTTCCTTTGTGATTCGATTCGAGTTCCTTCCGCTTCATTTTCCTCTCCTTTCTAGTTTCTTCTCTCCTTTTCCACGTCTCGCTTTTATATTATATATTTTTTTTACCTTTTCCCTTTCTCTCCCCTTCCATCTTTCCTATCTATTTCCCCCTTTTCTATCTTCTTCTCTCCTTCCTTCCATCCTTTCTTCCTCCTTTCCCTTCCCCCTTTTTTCCTTCCTCTTCCTTTTACTCCCTCCTTTAGTCTGTTTCCCTTCTGTTTCTTTTCCTTATCCCCCCCCCCCCCTCATTCTTGTTCCCTCTCGTCCTTCCCTCACTCTCTCCCTCTCTTTTTCTCACTTTTCCTCCCTTTTCTCCTTCCTTCCATCTTTCTCTCCCTTCCCCTCCCTCTTCCTCTTCTTTGCCCTTTCTTCACCTTCTCGCTTCCTTTCCTTTCCCCCTTTCTCCCCCCCCCCCCTCCTCTCTCTCCTTCATTCTCCCTCTCTTTGCCTCTCCCTTTTCTCCCTCGCCTTCCCTCTCCCTCCTCTCATACTTTTTCTCTCCCTTTCCTCCTCTTCGACCCCGACTCATGAGTTCAATGAGTGAGAAAATGAGTATACGAATGAATGAACAAGTGAGTGAGTGAGCGATTGCGTGCGTGATCGAGTAATTCGTCTGTTGCAGGCTTGCATTTGACCTGTTGCAGCGTCGCCATTTGTTTTTATTTTTTTCCAGCTGCCAGCGAGTGAGTGAGCGAGCGAGTGAGCGAGTGAGTCGACCTCCTTTGCATACACCTGTTGACGACTCGATGCTTCGTCTGTGATTTTTACTCGTGGTGATTGCTGTTTGTGTTGTCATTGTTGCTGCGTTGCAACTTTTTTTTCTGTAGATTTGTCATTTGTTTGCTGTGATTAATTTTTACTTTGGTTATATAATAGTGATTCGTTATTTTGGATGATGTTGCGATTATTACAGTTTGTTATTATTATGTTCATTATTATCATCTTTATCGTTATTATCATTATGATTATTAAGATTATTATTATTATAATTATTATGATTTTCATCATCATATTATTATCATTATTCTTATTGTTGTTATTTTTATCATTGTTATTATTATTGTCATCATTTTTGTCATTATTATTGTTTCTGTCACTGTTAGAATTGTTATCATTATTACTGCTATTATTGATATAATATTTATGCCTTTCATTATTGTTTAATCAACATCACTATCATCATCATCAACACTGCCACCTTCATGTATTGCTTCTACTACCATCCTCCCCAGAGAGAAATAAATCTCACCTTCAGGTTGAAAAAAAATAAAAAAAGGTAGGATGAAAAGAATGATAATAATGAAAAGAAAATTCTCTCATTGTTAGTATTTTGCAGCTTCAAGTGCATGCATTACCTCTTTAATTGGACAGCCACCTGTGATCAACACACGGGTCTCTTGCAGTGCAACGAGGGTGACGTGAGTTGCAATGCCGGTGATGGACGGCGCATGCAAAATTTGCAGAAGATTTGAGGTTATTAGAGCCGAGTTTTGGGCAATCATTTTTTTGGGTCATTATCGTACATCGTCAGCGCGCGGTGTGTGTCGTCGGGGATTTCGCGTGTTGTCGTTCGTGTTTTTGTTTACCTTTTTGTTGTCTTTTTTGTTTTTGTTTTTGTTTGTGTTTGTGTTGTTTCTTTTGTGTTATTTGTTGGTTATTTAGTATATCTGTTTATTCATTGTTTATTTGTTTCGTTTATTTGTTTCTGTTTTAATTTCTCTCGCGTATTTTTTTCTTCATTTGTCTGTTCATTTCATTGGTTGTGTTTGTTTGTTTTTTCCTGTAATTTATTTCTTAATTATTGTTGTTTGTGTTTGTTTTCTTAAATTGAGTGTTGGCTCCATTATCATATTCTTGTCGGTGTTGTATTTCGTGCACATGTATGTGTTTGTTTGTTTCTTTATTTTCATTTCTTTTAATTGTTGGCAATAGTCTGTCATTTATTAATTTATCAAAATTTTCTTGTCGCTTTTCCTTCCTATCGAGATTAATCAGTATGAAGTTTGTTTCAAGAATCGTTTGTCGTTCTATGTCGTTCGTCACTTGTTTCGAAAAAGGTAAAAAAAAGGTAAAGAAAAAAAACTAAATAGATAGATAGATAGATAGATAGGTAGGTAGGTAGATAAACAAATAAACAAATAAAGGAGGAGGAGCCAGATTGAAAAAAATAGGTCACAAAATACGACCTCGCTCAGAAGCACGACCACCGTAATACCTTAATGATAATGATGATTAAGAAAGAAAAAAAGCTACAGATCTCACTTTGCAATAACGAAAAGGAAAATAAACGAGAGACATAACAAGGAAGACAAAGAGATAAGGAACAGTGTGCCAACGACGACCGCGATGATGATAATGACAAAGAAGCCACGATAATAATTCGGGATATAACGATTTGAAAACGACATTAATAAGTGTCGTCGGGGAATAATTTGCGTGGGGGTAGGGGGTGGGAGGGAGGGACTGAGGGAGGGGCGGGGGGCAAGGCGGCAATCCCGTGGTTTATGTTGCAAAATGCAAGGATAAGGCAGTAATAGGATTAAAAGCGGGTGTGCACGTGTGATCTCCCCCTTTTGTAAATGTCTGTCTGTATATCACACTCTTTCTCTGTTCTTTCTCATTCTCTCCCTCCCTCTCTCTCTCTTTCTCTCTCTCTCTTTCTCTCTCTCTCTCTCTCTCTCTCTCTCTCTCTCTCTCTCTCTCTCTCTACCTATCTATCTATATATCTCTATCTATCTATCTATCACTCTATTTCCCTCTCTCCATCATCACCCCTTCCCTCCCTTCCTCCGTCCCTCCCCCTCATGCCAGTCCTCCTTCCACCTTGCGTAGGATGATAATTATCCCTAATTACTCATAATAATGCCACTACGCCACGACAATGCCTCTCGTTTCTTGACAGAATTATATTACTATCGATGGGGGAGGTGGGTTCTCGGAGAAGAGGGGGAGGGGAGGGGGTTCTGGAGAGGGGGGAATAAAGGGGGGAGGGGGGTAAGTGCTAGTGGGTCTCGGAGAAGAGGGGGAGGGGAGGGGGGTTCTGGAGAGGGGGGAATAAAGGGGGGAGGTGGGTAAGTGCTAGTGGGTCTCGGAGAAGGGGGGGAGGGGAGGGGGGGTTCTGGAAAGGGGTGGTAAAGGGGGGAGGAGAAGGGGGAATAAAAGGGGGAGGTGGGTAAGTGCTAGTGGGTCTCGGAGAAGAGGGGGAGGGGGGGTAAAGGGGGAGGTGGGTAAGTGCTAGTGGGTCTCGGAGAAGAGGGGGAGGGGAGGGGGGTTCTGGAGAGGGGGGAATAAAGGTGGGGGAGGTGGGTAAGTGCCTAATGGATCTCGGAAAAAGAGGGGGAGGGAGGGGGGTTCTGGAAAGGGTGTAAAGGGGGGAAGGAGAAGGGGGAATAAAAGGGGGGGAGGTGGGGTAAGTGCGAGTGGGTCTCGGAGAACAGGGGGAGGTGGGTTCTGGAATGGAGGGGGGTAAAGGGGGAAAGTGGGTAAGTGCTAGTGGGTCTCGGAGAATAGGGGGAGGGAAGGGGGGGTAAAGGGGGGAAGTGGGTAAATGCTAGTGGGTCTCGAAGAAGAGGGCGAGGGGAGGGGTAAAGAGGGGAGGTGGGTGAGTACTATTGGGTCTCGGAGAAGAGAGGGAGGGAAGGGGGGATTCTGGAAAGGGGGGAATAAAGGGGGGAGGTGGGTAAGTACTAGTGGGTCTCGGAGAAGAGAGGGGAGGGGAGGGGTAAAGAGGGGAGGTGGGTGAGTACTAGTGGGTCTCGGAGAAGAGGGGGAGGGGAGGGGGGGCTCTGGAAAGGGGTTGATAAAGGGGGGCGGGGGGGTAATTGCTAATGGGAGATAAGGTATTTCAGAAGTAGGGAGCAAAGGGGGAGGGGGGAAAAGGGGGGAAGATTGAGAGCTTAGGTTAGATGGGGTTGGGAAGTAAGGGTAGGGGGAGTCTGGAAAAGGGGGGAAACGGTTACCAAAGGGGTAAGGAGCGGGGATGGGAAAGGAGGGGAAGGGGTAGAGGTAGGGGAAAAATGAGTTGAAGTTAGGGGTTGGGGGGGAGTTAGTGGGGAGGAGGGGGGTTAAGAGGGGGTGTGGGGTACGGTAGTAGTGCTTACCATATGCTATTAACAAAAGTTATTCCGCCATCGATATTGTAGGGTAGAAATGACCTCTTCGTTCCTGGTAAATAGGTTGGTGTTTGACCTCGTAGTCTGTCCGTAGAGTTTCGAAGAGATTTTTATACTTTGAGGATAAGGGGAGGGGGGAGGGGGAAGGGGGAAGGTGGTGGAAGCTGTTCGTAAGGATAATTAGAAGGAGAGAAAAGTTCTAGAAGATAGAAGGTCTTCGTGGTTCCTTCCCATAAGATTACACTAATTTTATACATTGAATGATATAGTTGTCATATTATGAAAGATGGTGGTATTATTTGTTGTGATATCAGTCGTTGGCACAA
>BOPN01000674.1:373299-380799 GCA_017312705.2 Penaeus japonicus | reverse complement strand
TTAAAGAAATACGCGATTCGAATTAAAGATGTGCATTTCTTTATTCCTTCTTTAGAGAAAAAAAACAACTTGTGTATGTATTGGAAGAGAATATCGACTGCCGTCCGTCCGCTCGCTCGCTCGCTCGCACGCCCGCACGCCCACTGAGTAGCGACACGTGCGTTCCTGTCGGTTGATTTGACAGTTGTTTCGTTAACACCGCTAGACCGTGTCGTATGGGGGGAGGGGATTAGGGGGGGAGAGAGGAGGGGGAGGGGAGGGAGATATACAGCATCCGATGTGTGTGGTTGATAGCCCTGGGGGGAGAGGGGGAGGTAGGAGGGAGTGGGGTGTTTGTCTGGCTGGCTGTCTGGCTGGCTGGTTGTTTGTTTGGGAGAGTGCTATTGTTTGTTTGTTTGTGTGTGTGTTGTTTTATTCGGAAGTGTTCTTGTTTGTTTGTGTGTGTGTATGTGTGTGTTTGTGTGTTTGTGTGTTTGCATGTGCATTCATGGATGTTTGAGAGATTGTGTGTATTTACAGTAGGGTAGGTGAATGTATGCATTTATTTCTAATTGTTTTTGCACGTGCACTTTTGCGTGTGCGTGTGTGTATGTGCGTGTGCATGTACGTGTGTGTGTGTGTGTGTGTGTGTGTGTGTGTGTTTGTTCATATATATATATATATATATATATATATATATATATATATATATATATATATATATATATATTTGCGTGTTCGTTTATCTCTTTACCGGCGATTTTGCGCGTACGCGCGTCTGTTCACATCATCGCCCCGGCAGGAGTTGAAAGCCCAATCGATTCGTCCAAATCTCTAAATAAAACACTCAGACCTCATCTATAACGCCCGAATGACACGTGTTACGCGCCACGCTATAACATCTATCTCCTCCCCCCCCCTCCCCAACCCTTCCCGCCCTCCCCTCTCATTTATGAAGCGCCTGTCATCGGGTCGGGCTAACTCGGGTCACTCTTTCTTTCTCTTTCTTTCTATCTTTCTTTCTTTCTCTCTCTCTCTCTCTCTCTCTCTCTCTCTCTCTCTCTCTCTCTCTCTCTCTCTCTCTCTCTCTCTCTCTCTCTCTCTCGTTCCCCCTCTCTCTCCCTTTATTTCTCTTTATTTCTCTCTCCCTCCCTCCCTCCTTCCCTCCTTCCTTCCTTCCCTCTCTCCCTCCCTCCTTCCCTCTCTCCCTCCCTCCTTCCCTCTCTCCCTCCCTCTCTCCCTTTCTCCCTCCCGCTCTCCCTTTCTCCCTCCCGCTCTCCCTTTCTCCCTCCCCCCCCCTCCCTCTCTCTCTCTCTCTCCCTCTCTCTCCCTCTCTCTCCCTTTCTCTCCCTCTCTCTCTCCTTCCTCAATCCCCTCCCCAATTCCCTCTCTCTTCCTCTCTCTCCCTCTCTCTCCCTCTCTCTCTCCCTCTCCTCCTCCTCTCTCTCTCTCTCTCTCTCTCTCTCTCTCTCTCTCTCTCTCTCTCTCTCTCTCTCTCTCTCTCTCTCTCTCTCCCCCTCTAGTGTCTCTCTCCTTCCTTTCTCTCCCTCCCCTTCCTCAATCCCCTCCCCAATTCTCTCTCTTATCTCTCTCTCTCTCTCTCTCTCTCTCTCTCCCTCTCTCTCTCCCTCTCTCTCCCTCTCTCTCCCCTTCCCCAATTCTCTCTCTCTCCCTCTCTCTCCCCTTCCTCAATCCCCTCCCCAAATCCACTCCTTCACTTTACGATTCTCATTATCCTTCTTATTTATGGTGTTATTGCTGATAAATGAGTGATTTTGTTAATATTTCATTTATTAATTTATTTTTATTAGTATCGTCGTTAATACCATTATGATTAACATAATTGCTGTCATTATTATTGTTATGATCATCATTCGTGTCATAGCCCACCTTTCTCATTCTGATGCGTGTGTTTATGTGCGTTTGTGTGTGTGTGTGTGTGTCTGTGTTAGTGTATGTGTATGTGTGTGCATATGTGCGTGCGTGTTTAGTGGTGTAATTATTATATATTATATTTACGTGCGTGAGTATGGGCGTGTGTATGTATGAATACGTGTGTATGTATGTATGTATACTTGCCTGTGCGTTTGTCTGTGCGGGTGCGTGCGTGTGTGCCGGGGCTAGTGAGCCGTCCCGAGCAAATGGTTGCATTAGCATCCTCATCTGTATGCGGGACGACATCCAACACATCCCCGTGGATAGACGGTGGCGGCGATGAGGTGGCTCACTCATGAATAAACATCCCCCTCCTCCTGCCCCCCTTCCCCCCCTTCCTACTCCCCTCTCTCTTCTCCTCTCTCCCCCCAAGCCCCGCGCCCCTCTCCCCTCATCCATACCCTCTGCTCCTCTCCTTTCTCCCCTCTCTCCTTTCCTTCTGTCTCTTCTCTTTCACTTTGCTCTTGCTCCCACCTCCCCCCCACCCCCTAACTCCCTACCTCCTCCTCCCCCCCACTTCTTTCTCCCCTCCCTACCTTCTCCTCCCCCCCTCACTTCCTTCTTTCCTCCCCTCCCTTCCCCTCGGATGGCACTTACCACCTTGGGATGTCGTTGGCGTTATTGATGGTGGTTCATTACGATCCCGTTTTTAAGGTGCGAAGAAAGGGAAGGAGGGAGGGAGGCGAGGGGAGGAAGGAGGGAAGGAGGGAGGCGAGGGGAGGAAGGAGGGAAGGAGGGAGGCGAGGGGGAGGGAGGGAAGGAGGGAGATAGGGAGAGGAAGGAGGGAAGGAGGGAGGCGAGGGGAGGAAGGAAGGAGGCAGGGAGAGGAATGATGGAGGGAGGGTGGGAGTTTGGAAGGAGGGAGGGAGGGAAAATAGAAGGGACGGACGGAGGGTGGGAGTGGGGTTAAGCAGGGAAGGAGGGAGAGAGAGAGAGAGAGAGAGAGAGAGAGAGAGAGAGAGAGAGAGAGAGCAAACACAGGGCCTAATCACATCAGATGAAGTGTTGGGATAACGATAAACTTCAGATTAATCAACTAAATCCCTTTGACTTATAATCCTTCAATTTCCGTAATACTGTGAGATTTGTTTTTTCTTTTTTTTAAAGATGCATCCCTCCCCCGTAAAGAAATGATAATGATTAAATATTAAATCGATTCGGCTCTTCTCATTTATATCAATAAAAATAATCTTAAAATAAAGATAGCGACGGAGGAGATGAGGTCGTTTGATGGGGATGGGAAAGAGGGGGGGAGGGGTAACGAAAAGAGCCCCCCTCCCCCATTGCCCCCCCCCCCTTAAACGGCCGGGAATGAAGGGTCCAAAACCGGGACATCGCGCGTTGTATATCGTTTTATATTGTCTTAATTGTTATTCGCTTCACATTTGCATGAGAATCCTCCTTCCTTCTCTCTCTCTCTCTCTCTCTCTCTCTCTCTCTCTCTCTCTCTCTCTCTCTCTCTCTCTCTCTCTCTCTCTCTCTCTCTCTCTCTCTCTCTCTCTCCCTCTCCCTCTCCCTCTCCCTCTCCCTCTCCCTATCACCCCCTCTGCCTCTCTCTCTCCCTATCACCCCCTTTGCCTCTCTCTCTCTCTCTCTCTCTCTCTCTCTCTCTCTCTCTCTCTCTCTCTCTCCGCCGCGTCGGCCCATTAGCGCCGCGATTTAATGGGTCCTCATGACTGGAAATCATTACCGCTTTAATGGGAGGCTTGATGCTTAACGGCATTCACGGGCTTGGGATGGTTCCGATCCACGGCTGATGTATGGCGGAGGGGGAGGGGGAGGGTGGGGTGGGATGGGGCTAGGGTGGGCTGGGTAGGGTATGGTCAAGGGGGAGGTGATGTGTTTACTGGTGGTATCTCGTAATCGTAATCTTCTCCCTTTTCTTATCATTTTGCCTCTCCCTCTCTTTCTCGTCTCTCTCTTTTTCCATCGTTCTATCCATCTCCCTTCCCTTCTCGCTTTGCCTCTTCCTCTCTTTCTCCCTCTCTCTCTTCCATCGTTCTCTCCTTCTCCCTTTCCCTTTCGCTTTGCCTTTTCCTCTCCCTCTCCAGTTCCCTCCTCTTTCCCTCTCCCTTCCCTGCTTCCCCTCTCTTTCCCTCTCCCTTTCCTGCTTCCCCTCTCTTTCCCTCTCCCTTTCCTGCTTTCCCTCTCTTTCCCTCTCTCTTTCCTGCTTCCCCTCTCTTTCCCTCTCTCAATCGCAATCATCTCCCTTTCCTTCTCATTTTGCCTCTCCTTCTCATTCTCCCTCTCTCTCTTTCCTTCGTTCTTTCCTTCTCCCTTTCCTTCTCGCTTTGCTTCTTCCTCTCTTTCTCCCTCTCTTTCTTCCATCGTTCTCTCCTTCTCCCCTTCCCTTTCGCTTTGCCTTTTCCTCTCCCTCTCCAGCTCCCTTCTCTTTCCCTCTCCCTCCCCTGGTTTCCCTCTCTTTCCCTCTCCCTCCCCTACTTCCCCTCTCTTTCCCTCTCTCATCCTTGCTTCCCCTCTAATTCCCTCCCGTCCCTGCTTCCCCTTTCTTTTCTCCCTATTACTTCTTCCTCCCTCCCCCCTTCCCCCCTTTCAATTTCTCGTTCCCTCCGTTCCCTTTTTTTCTAATTCTCCTTTTTTTCGTCTTCCATTTTTTCTCGCGCTCTCCCTCTGTCCTTCCCCGAAGAAGGAAAAAAGGCCAAGTTAATAACCTTAGATTAAGCATGCAACAGCGAGCCCTTTGCTTGCTTTCGCTCCCTCCCTCCCTCCCTCCCTCCCTCCCTCCCTCGTGCTCCTCCTTTCTTCTTTATCTTGCTCCCCTCCTTGTCCCTCCCCCCCTCCTCTCTCCCATCTCCCCCTTCCCATCCCCTCTCCCCTCTCCCCCTCCCCATTCCATCTTTCGCTCTTCCCCTCACTTGTCGTGACCCTTCCACCCCATCCCATCCCCTCCCTCCTCCCCACCCCACCCTAATCTTCCCCTCTCTCCCTTCTTCCTTCCCTCCCTCCCTCCTTCCCCATCCCCCTCGCTCCCCCCTAACACTCCCACCCCTTCTTCCTTTGACTCTTTCGGACTTGTTGCACGGAGGGAGAGAGAGAGATAGAAAATTTTTGTGCAACGGCGTGCAATTAGCTCGTAAAAGTTGGATTAAATGTTGTTTGAGGCGAGTCCAGCGTGCATCGGCCAGCCAATTAAGAGGTAGTCGTGACTGCCATAATTATTATGTCTTTCGCTTCTGTGATATTTTCTCGTGTCCTTGTTTTCTCTCTCTCTTTTTTCTCTCTCTCATTTGTCTCTTTCTTCTCTTATTTTTCTCTCTCTCTTATTTGTCTCTTTCTCCTCTTACTTTTCTCTCTTCTCTTTCTTTTCTTTTCTTCTCTCTCTATGTCTATCTGTCTCTCTGACTCTATATCTATATCTCTGTCTCACTCAATCTCTCGCTCTCTCTCGCTCTCTCTCTCTCTCTCTCTCTCTCTCTCTCTCTCTCTCTCTCTCTCTCTCTCTCTCTCTCTCTCTCTGACTTTGCTAAATAATCTGACTCAGTCAACAATTCCGATTGTGCGTGCATGTATGTATGTCTGTATTTATGTGTGTGCATGAATGTTTATCCATATACACGTTAGTATGATCTGTATACGTTCGACGCATGTATCGGTAAGAACAAGTTGGTAAATGATTATGCGCTGTCCCTCCTTTCGTTGGTTTGTTTATAACTTACCCTCAGTACATATGCACGCTTCAAGCTACACACTTAATTACAGGAATGAACACCCTCCATCCATCCATCCATCCATCCATCCATCCATTCATTTATCTATCTATTCATCCATCCATCCACCCATCATCCATCCCTTTTCTCTCTTATTCTCCCTCAATCTCCTCTCTCGTTCTCCATCCCTCCCTCCCTCCCTCTCCTCTCTCATCCTCCCTCCCTCTCCTCTCTCATCTTCCCTCCCTCCCACCCACTCCTCCCCCACCCTCCCTCCCACTCTCCCTCCCACTCTTCCTCCCACCCTTCCTCCCACCATCCCTCTCTGATCTCGTCCTCCCTCCCTCCCCTGTCTCCCCCCCACCCCCACCCCTCCCCACACCCGCAGCACCTGTCGAGAAACAGCTGTAACACCAGCCCTTGCATCTCCCGTGTGTGCAGTTGAGGGGACTAACGTACCCCGCAGTGTTATCGGCTTATCTTGTTGCAAACACCTCGATAAGGCTTGCTGCTGATAACGTTTAAGCTACACGCGATATCACATGTTATCAAATCCTTGCAACAGTCTTAATCTTGGGGAGACTTGTCCAGTGAATCAGTCGAGTTTTTTTTATTTAGTTATGCTTTTCCCTCTTCCCTTTCCCTCGCCTCTTTCTCTCTGTCTAGTTATATATTTATCTATCTATCTATTTGTCTATTTATCTATTTGCATTTCACTCAGAATCGGAATTGGTTATGGAATGTTTATGTATGTATGTGTGTATGTATTTATTTATACATGTGTGTGTGTGTGTGTGTGTGTGTGTAGATATATCGAAGTGTATGCGTAATTGTAGATTATGCGTGTACATCCGGATGTATATATGTGTATACGTGAGTAAGTGCGTGAGTATTTGGATGAGTGGCTGTGGCTGTTCACGTAGATGGTTATGTGTAGGCCTATGTGTATGCATGTACCGCAGGGAAAAAAAATGCTCAATTTATCGACTGCATAAGCTTTCTTGAAATCGTTTGATCATTTTTATTCCTTTCCGAGACGTCTGTAATGCTAGCCACCATCACTCTTGACGTGTTGTTGATAAGAAACCAAATCTTCAGGGATATCATAATTCCGAGAGTTTTCTTGGTTTCTATAAATGCCTCGGTTAAAACTGCATTATTAGATTTATAGTGATAATCTTTTCCTTGATGTATTTGTACCGTTTTGGTCTTTTGATGATCTAAGTAGCCTTGTACTTGTTTGTCTATTTTTGGAGACTTGCACTATTTCTAACTAATTTTTAGTACCCGGTCACTCTTTTAGCCCTCTCGTGTACCCTACTCATCCGGTTTTTTTTAAACATTTCTTGCAACTTTTCACTTTTCGTAACCATTTGGATGCACCTGTCGTCTCTCTCTCTCTCTCTCTCTCTCTCTCTCTCTCTCTCTCTCTCTCTCTCTCTCTCTCTCTCTCTCTCTCTCTCTCTCTCTCTCTCTCTCTCTCTCTCTCTCTCTCTGCCCCTCTGCCTCTCTGCCTCTCTGCCCCTCTGCCTCTCTGCCTCTCTGCCTCTCTTTCTCTCTGTCTCTCTGCCTCTCTTTCTCTCTGCCTCTCTGCCTCTCTTTCTCTCTCTTTATCTTTCTCTCTCTTTCTCTCTATCTTTCCTTACCTCTCTCTCTCTCTCTCTCGCTCTCTCTCTCTCTCTCTCTCTCTCTCTCTCTCTCTCTCTCTCTCTCTCTCTCTCTCTCTCTCTCTCTTTCACGTCCGCTGGACCCTAAGCTCTCATATTTAAGGGTGAATTTCCTGTGACCACTCTATTGCATCATATTGATTGGGGATGATTGGAAGTAAGAGTTTTGATTATCAATATTCAGCGATGACGAAGAGAAAATTATTATCAAAATACCGTTCGTGATTAGGATAAGATCAGGATTAGTGAAT